>CAUYQU010076168.1:0-36565 GCA_963574635.1 Cheracebus regulus | reverse complement strand
GGTTGCTGGTTCACTCTAATGATTGTTTCTTTTGCTGTACAGAAGCTCTGGAGTTTAATTAGATCCCATTTGTCTATTTTGGCTTTTGTTGCCATTGCTTTTGGTGTTTTAGTCATGAAGTCCTTGCCTATGCCTTTGTCCTGAATGGTGTTGTCTAGGTTTTCTTCTAGGGTTTTTATGGTGTTAGGTCTTATGTTTAAGTCTTTAATCCATCTGGAGTTAATTTTAGTGTAAGGTGTCAGGAAGGGGTCCAATTTCTGCTTTCTGCACATGGCTAGCCAGGTTTCCCAACACCATTTATTAAACAGGGAATCCTTTCCCCATTGTTTGTTTTTGTCAGGTTTGTCAAAGATCAGATGGCTGTAGATGTGTGACATTGTCTTCGAAGCCTCTGTTTTGTTCTGTTGGTCTATATCTCTGTTTTGGTACCAGTACTATGCTGTTTTGATTACTGTAGCCCTGTAGTGTAGTTTGAAGTCAGGTAGCATGATGCCTCCGGCTTTATTATTTTTGCTTAGGATTGTCCTGGCTATGTGGGCTCTCTTTTGGTCACATATGAAGTTTAAGGTGGTTTTTTCCAGTTCTGTGAAGAGGATCATTGGTAGCTTGATGGAGATAGCGTTGAATCTATAAATTACTTTGGGCAGTATGGCCATTTTAACGATATTGATTCTTTCTAAACATGAGCATGGAATGTTTCTCCATCTTTTTGTGTTCTCTCTTATTTTCTTGAGCAGTGACTTACAGTTCTCCTTGAAGAGAGGTCCTTTACATCCTTTGTTAGTTGTATTCCTAGGTATTTTATTCTCTTTGTAGCAATTGTGAATGGGAATTTGTTCTTGATTTGGCTGTTAGTCTGTTATTGGTGTATAGGAATGCTTGTGATTTCTGCACATTGATTTTGTATCCTGAGACTTTGTTGAAGTTGCTTATCAGTTTAAAGAGATTTGGGGCTGAGATGATTAGTTCTTCTAAATATACAATCATGTCATCTGCAAATAGAGACAATTTGACTTCCTCCTTTCCTAATTGAATACCATTTATTTCTTTTTTTTTGCTTGACTGCTCTGGCTAGAACTTCCAGTACTATATTGAATAGGAGTGATGAGAGACGGCATCCTTGTCTAGTGCCAGATTTCAAAGGGAATGCCTCCAGTTTTTGCTCTAGAAAAAATGTTTTCTAGATATCTTTGTCAGTTTACAGCAAGTAGTCAGCACTTTTTTTTATTGTAGAGAGCCTTATAGTAAATCTTTTTTAGATTTGTAAGCTATATGATCTCTCTTGAAACTGCAGTATATACTGCTGTATTGCAAATGTAAGGATAGACAATAAGTAAATAAATGAGCATAGCTGAGTTTTCATAAAATTTTATTTACCAAAACCAGGAACAAGCTGAAGTTGGCTGTAGTTTTCCAATTCCTGGCTTAGACTATTTCTCTTACCATCAAGTTTTCCAGGGGGTAATTTAATGTCTGAAAATAAAATAATTAAAATGTCTTATAATGATTATTGTTTTCAAAATATAGTACAATACAGACAAAATATTTGCTTCTGCAAATTCAATATACATGAAAGATTAAATATTTATGATATTTATATAGAGTCAATACTTTATGGGGTTACAGCCACTGTATTTTTATCATTATTTCCCTTATCTGCTCTAAAACCATTAAACATGCAGAATACTTTAAAATCTTTCAAGCATGATTTCATATCTTTAGAGTTTTAAATCTGACATGAATTTTAGCTTCCTCATTAAACAGATAACACATTTACCTTTTAATAATGCCATGGAAACATTGTTTCTACAAAGTTACAGAACTCCAAAGAAAGCTATAATTCAGAGCAGAGTTGATGCCAGAGAGATTCTCTGAGGAGTTTTTTTCCCCACCAACCAAGTACAAAGCAGACCACCAACAGAAAACAAAAGGAGACAATCGCGATAGGTTGTATTATCAGTTGAACAAATTGTATCCTTTCATTTCTAACTTGTTGGTCTAAGGAAAAATACTCAGGTGAGATCCGCAGGCACATTCTCAGAGAGATCTCTGCATTACCCAGTGTTATCAGCCTTTGTACAGACTAAACAAATTGAGTGCATTCAAAGTTACTTTTATACATGTTACTGAATATGTAATCCACCAGATTACAATGCTGAGTACCAAACACATTGTAGATTTTTAAAAGTTTTAATTAATTAATTATTATTATTTTTTTAAACAGAGAGGGGTCTCACTATGTTGCCTAGGCTGATCTCAAACTCCTGGCCTCATGCAAACTTCCCTCGTCGGCCTCCTAAAATGCTGGAAATACAGTTGTGAGTCACTATGGGCAGCTGATCGTAGATGTTTGCAAAAATCAGTTCCCTGAGTACCATTTCAGACATTTCCCATCCATTTTAGGTCTGTAGTTAGCTCAGGGATTAAGGGATTGAATTCCAACAGGTTGAGAAACTCCACTACAAACATCTTGCCAAGAAAAAGACTCCTTTGTGTTTTTAAATTAAGATACTTCTTCTTGTATGTGTGAGTTCCACTATATAGTGCTTTGTTTTTATTTCCTAATTGGAATCATAGTTTCTGCTTATACACTACAAATATTAAGAAGACAAGCACCATTGAGATTTGTCCTAAATGGCAGTGTTTAGAGGTCATTCTCTGAGTGATTAGATTTAAATGGCAGTGTTTAGAGGTCATTCTCTGAGTGATTAGATTTTTACAAAATGCTTCATTTTAGTTATTTGAAACACCCTGCAAGACACATATGATGAGGCAAGTGGACCAATCTACATGCTGTTAGTCTTTGCATTTCTTTTATTAGCTAACAAAATTTAAGGTTTTGCTAATGAATCATGCTATGCTCCAAATGTGAAATTCATTTCAAAAATAACTGATTCTCAGGGTTTAATTTTATTGATGAATTTGTTGCTGGTTTAAGCAGAAAGCAATAAAGAACAAAGTGCATATCCATGACCAACACCCAGAGTACATTTCTGTGTGCTCTGGTGTTCAGAATAAGGGTTCATTAATGCACTGAGATGACATGTCATTGTTAGATCAGGAAAGTGGGATGATGGAGTAGGAAACTTGACAGCCGTTCACCTGTTCCTTTATAAAATGCTGCATTGTGCATACACCTCAGTTTGGTTTTAAAACAATGTTTATGGTTTCTCATCAATGGTTTATCAGATGCTTTATTGGGGCATCCAAATACAGATATGCAGTGGTTAGTAAACAAATATTCCTAAAAGCTATTAAGGAGCTATAAACTGAACAGCTTTACTGCCCCCAGTTCACACAGTTGACATAAACCACGTCAGTCATTCATCCATCAGCATTCACCATAGTTTGATGACCAGAATCAAGAACAATTCTTCCATTAGCTGCTGTAGAAAGGCTACCCACAGTTGTGAGATTTATCAGGACCACACTACAAAACAAATCTGCAATCATATTCAGAGACAAATGCATCTAAGAAGAATTAAATGTTCAATTACATGTCTATGAAGTAAATTATGCCATACTTATAAATAAGTAAATTTAGTAATCATGAAAATATCACTGCATTTAAAAGAATACAATGGATCTTATTTTTCCTTAGTTCTTAACCATTCCTAAATAAGCATGTTTGCCCTTCAAAACCACATAGGCCAGTTTAAATTAAAGGGTCTGTTTACAGGCACACAAATAATGCTCTTTAAATATTGATTATAATGCTATGTTATAATATAATAAGCATGTATAATTAATATTGCATACTATATGCTACTTATATATACAATTGTGTTCAAAATATTTAGAGTACATGGGTTTGTTTTATACAGATAAGCATTGAGAATACATATATGCCTTCTCGTATATAAATACATATATATAAATTAAGTGTATCTCTTTAAATAGATAATTCTCAATGATTATCTATATAATGCAAACATATATTCTCAATTATTATGTAAAATAAACCCATGTACTCTAAATATTTTGAAAGCAAATAAAACATTTATATAAATATTATGGATTACATTATAGAATACTATATTATAGAATATGTTCTGGATTATATTATAGAGTGTATCTATCTATATATCTATATATATTCTCAATAATTATATAAACAAAATAAATAATATCACAAATATGCATATTGATATGTGTATATCTATCTATATATCTTTATCTAATCTATATCTATCTGTACCACAACCATATAGAGTTGAGGCTGAAATTGTATTGTAATAACATAACATTCCAAAATTGGGTCCAGCATTTTTTATCTGAAAGTGGATTTAAAGTTTGCACCTGTGTAGAGCTATTTGTTCTTTCTATTGAAGAGAATTCCCATTAAAATAAAATTTCTTTAGCTTCTGCAGAAGAACTTATGTTAATCATTGATATCTGCCACCATGAAGAACAGAAGATATCAACTGGACCTACAAATTTAAAATACACAGCTTATCATGTTTCTGTAGAGCAAAGCTTTAGATTTTCAAATTCTGCGTAACATCCCATCATCCCAGAGCTTGTTAACACTTCTTATTCCAAGGTGATTATTCTTATTCCAAGGTGATTTTGCCAATTACATCAAGGCAGAACATGCAAAATGGCACCCGGAAATTTGTTTTTACTGAGTTCCCCAAGAGACTTAAATGAATCTATCCCAAAAACAAGCTTTTAGCAATAGCAGCGTAGAATATTGATTAGTAAAGTAACAACAGCCCAGTGAAGCCTTGAAATGACTGGAGAGTGGGAATGTGGAGAAACAAGAAGCCAGGTCTCCATGAGAAGGTGTTACCATAGACGTCAAGAAACAAGCCAATGTCAAGAAGGCACTCGTGTTTTGGGGGGTAATTTTAAGGTCTGAAAATAAAATAAAATTTCTTGCAATGATTTTATATATATATATATAAATTATATATATATAATATATATAATAATTGCAAAAATTTATGTATTATAAAATTCTAGATTATATATATTATACATACTGCATAATATATAATATATATTATATATACTGTATAATATATATAAATATATATTATTTATAATTTATAAATTATATATTATATATCATATATATTATAATTACATATTTATATATGTAATATATATAATATATACAAATAATAATATAATATATATATAAAAAGTCCACTATATAATATAAAACAGAGATAATTGAATTACCATTGAGTATACAGAATGTAAAGTATGAATTATTATTAGTCACCTAAAATATATACAACCCATTAACTAGAAGGGAAATTATTTAAAAGTACACTAAGATCATTTTTTAACTATCAGTTTTGCAATCCTCTTAAATTTTGACTTAAGTATCTGTTATAAGCTCTGAATTGTGTCAGATTATAATGAGCGACAAAATTAGCTACAATTCAATTCCTACCAAGGTCAATTGGCAAATATCTAAGAATATTACAAGTGTGCCTATACTTGACCTAGAAATCTTATCGTTAGGAAATTATCCTACTGATACATACATACTTTTATGAAAAACAATCACAAGCTTATTTACAGCTGCAGTTTTTAAACAAAATTGGATACACAGATGAATCATTTTCCATAGGCATGAAGGAAATTATGTAGCTATAAAAAATACGGTATTTAAGAATTACTAAGTAGTATTATGACAAGATGGTCAGAATATAATGTGAAAGAAAACAATAAAACATCAGCAAGTAGAGGACAGAATAAAGCTATATGATATCTCTTGTGTAAAGGAATGTGGAAAATGAACACTGGTGTTTCTAGTTACTTGCCATTGCACAGAGAATTTCTTGGATGGATTCATAAGACATTAATATATGTAGCTCTACTTGTCTTAGTCAGGGTTTAAGGGGAACAGATGGCACTCTCATGTCAGGGTAATTGATGATTGCTAGATAAAGGAACATTGTGCAAACATATGAGGAAGGTTACAGGAAATGAGGAGGGGGAATCAGGACTAGTTACAGCAGAAAACCTGGTACCCCGATGGGACCAATGAAGGTAACAGTTACCAAATTCTGAACATAGGCTATGGCCATCAAAAAAAGCCTGAAAAGAGGAACGTTAGCTTTGCATAAAGGCCCAGGAAACAACTACAGGACATGGATGGCTCAATTTCATGCTCTGCCCAATCTTCTGATACCCACTGGCCAAACTTAAGTATAAATCAGAGGGCTGGAGAAGCTTCTTGAAGTTGGGCCAGGCTCCAGATAGAGAAGGATGAAGAGTCAACATCCAGGAACCAGGCCAGACCCAGTGGCTCATGCCTGTAATCCCAGCACTTTGGGAGGCTGAGGCAGGAGGATTACTTGAGGTCAGGAGGTCAGGAGTTCGAGACCAGCCTGGACAACATGGTGAAACCTCATCTCTACTAAAAATACAAAAATTATTGGGGCGTGGTGGCGTGTGCCTGTAGTCCTGACTATTTGGGAGGCTGAGGCAGGAGAATCTCTTGAACCCAGGAGGTGGAGGCTGCAGCGAACCGAGATCACGCCACTGCACTCTGCCTGGGTGACGGAGCAAGACTATGTGTCAAGAAAAAAAAAAAGTTAAGCTCCAGAAACCAGCCAACAGTGCAGCAGGTGCAGTTTCAGGGCAAAGGATACAGGGTACGGTTTCAGAATTAGGAGAAAGTGTTTTTTCATTGCAAAGCACTTCAAAACCTCTTCAATTTTTGAAGCCTTGGCTGCATCTCTTATTCAAAAATAATTTGTGTGCCTCAAAGAATTCTTGTTTGACAGATGATGTTTTCACTGTTCTTTTATCCAATGTTTACAACAAGTTTTCTTGAAGCTTAATAAGATTCTCGTGGAAAATACTTTCCCCTGAAGCCATACTCACATGTTGACAAGTTGGACGTTTCTGAAGAGGACTTGTCATTCTCCTAAGCTGTGTTGTCCGAGCCAATGCTGTCTTCAGATGGATTTGTTATCTCATAAATGTGTAAAATGTCCCTCAGGAAACTACTTTGAAAATCACTTTAAAAAATACATTCTTCTTTTCACACATTCTTATTCAATATGCAATGCGAAAGTTTTCTTCTGTTCTACTAAGGAGTCAAGGTACGGTGACAATTGTATTTATGTTTTCTGATGCCGTAGCTCATGTCTGTCATCCCAGCACTTTGGGAGGCCAAGAGGGGTGGATCACCTGAGGTCAGGAGTTCAAGACCAGCCTGGGCAACATGACAAAACTCTGTCTCTACAGAAAATACAAAAATTAGCTGAGTGTGGTGGTATGTAACTGTAGTCCCAGCTACAAAAACAGAAAAGGTATTTATGTATTACAGCTGTTACAGTAGCTACCACGGTAATAATGATTTTTAGAAATTAAGCTCATAGTAGTTAATAACAGCCCACAAAATTGTTCATTCCCTGGAGCATGAATGAATTTCATCATTCATCTTAAATAATGCTTGGAATTGAGTAGAACACTATCTTGCTAGGTTGACCCTAATGTTGAAACATCAGTAGTAAAAAAAAAAACACTAGAAAAATTTTCTTCCAGGTAAAAATGCTACACATGAAGCCTTAAAAAAATTTTTTTTTAATGGATATGCTGTGATAAATTAAGCATTCCAAAGCAAAGCATTTAATAAAAAGTGGTTTAGTGTAGGTAGTCACTATCCAAAGTGACGCTGTCCCCAGACATATTTCACTCTATCCTATAGAATATTTGATGAATCAGAACCTGAAATCATTATGAAAGCTTTAGATTCTATTCACTAAGCCAGAGTAGTATATAACATAATTTTGCACGATTTCAATCGACAGTGATTTACTTGAAATGGCAACATATTGAGGAAGCAAGCATGAATGAGAAAAATGTCCATCTTCTGCTGCTAATATCTGAGTGCAATAGACATAACAATGTGTGACAGCATGATCAAGAATACTTCTTTTCCTCCATGCTCTGAGTTGATGTTACTATAAATACCTAATTCTACAAAATGGACCCATTTATGATATAGAGACAAAAGCCAATCTCTTTCTAAAGTGTTTTATTTCCCTTTGTAGAAAACCTTCAAATTATTCCATTTTGAGACTTGGCTGGGTCTAAATGTTACCACCTAATATACAATAACATCGACAAATTACTTTTCACTCTTTTATGGGCAATGCTCTGAAAATTATAAATATTGATTCTCACCCGAGGTATTTATACAGAATCATTGAAAAAGAAAAATAAAATGATTCTCTACAGAGATTACGCTATGTTTCTTCAATCAGGTTTATTTGAGCACAATGGGTGACATTTTTGCAGTTACGACTCATTGCTTGCTATATTTTAAAAAATCAATCACATACATGTAATTTAATCAGATACAGGTTTGTAAACAGTTACAAAAAGGCAAAAGAGGGAAACATATAAATCAATGCATTAAAAGCAGTCTTCACACAGCATATTTCATGATAACTCAGCCTATGAAACCATCTATTTTTTCCAGGACAAGTGAAAATTTCTGTAAAATGCTCAAGAACCAAAGGCCAAGAAAAGCCCAAATGGCTTAATTCCAGAGTTTGTATGGTTTTTCCAAGTAATCACAGTGCTTTATCTTTTCTATAGCCATATTTCCCATGTATTCTTTCATAGAAAATGCTCTAGTATTTGGTGTAAAGCATTTTTTGTACATCAATAACATAAGGACCTTATACAGTGTTTTATTCTGAATTTTTGAAGCGTTTTCTTTTCACATCAAGGTTTTAAGTTCACCTGGAGTTTAATTAATTGTGCATCATGGAGAATTCTATTTGTTTTTTTCTCCTATATTGACAACCAAGACAATATTGCTATTTGATACTGCAATATCTATTCTTTTCCATCCATACATGTTTGCATATAAACAGATCTTTGATTTGTTCAGGATGATCCATGCTTATAGTATGATATACACTGCTCTGCAAACTCTCTTAACACTTAGCTATAGCTATGGGATGCATTTCCAAAAAACGCAATGAGGGTTCAAGTCAGCTGGAATAAAACTACTTCACTCCTACAAGAAGGATCCTTCGTATGTGTTACCTGCTCCCCTCTTTCATCCTAGCTGTAGTGAGAATATTATTTATACAGAGCTTCTTGGAGTCATAACCCTGCAATCCTGGGTTTCATAATAATGAAGAGGAAAACTGCAAAATTTATGGTCCAGAGTGACTTTCTTGAGCACTTCATGTTCCATACCTTTACTCTTATTATTATATAACAAAAATAAAGTGCCGTTTGATTAAGCCATTGATGTAGATAGCTGTCAAATGTAGCCAAGAGCAATTATTACAAAAATTGTCATTTCATCATTATTTATTTCGTATGTAGCATGTTCTCGTGACAGCTATTTATAATGCAAATTTTGCAATATGAAAATTGCCATGTTCCATCTATCTGCATCTAAGTAAATCTCTGTAGTTTACACAGAGATTCACCTTGCCGATATTCCACAGTGACCACTGTGTAAGTCTTGGTATTCAAGGAGAAAAGCCATAATAATTATACTGAATTGTACTTCAAAAAGCTGTTGGACATTTTTCGCTTGGTGTATTTTCATACACATTTTGGGGAGAAGTTTGTCAGTTCAAGAAAATATAGTTAACTATGTCAGAATTTTAAAATCAACTTAGTGAACATTTTTCATCTTCTAATCAAATTTGAAGGAAAATTGACACATGTATACTTTTGATACCAATCTGTATCAAATACTAACATACCTCAATTTATTTCAATTTTCTGTTACATTGCTTTTTAAACTTTTGCTCTTTTGCATATAAAATTCTTGTTCATTTTTAAAATCTCATTTATCTTTAAGAACTTACAGTTTTAGTGCAATTGTAGTTAGGGTTTTCAAGTAAATAATAGTCATATTTGCATTTGATAGTTGATGGTGTAAATTAATGACACTAATATGTGTGTTTTGATCTTTCATTGAGCATACTTTTAAAAATTAACACATTATTTTATTCATGAATATATCTATGTAAAAGTTATGTCATCTGCACTATCTGCCAATAATAACTGTTTCCTTCCTTTTCTCTTCTATTCAGTACTTAAAGGACTTCCAATTTATGTTAAGTAAAATTGTCATAGTGGAGACATTTGTCTTGTTATGGATTTAAAGGGAATGTTTCTAATATTTCACAGTTGATACCAATATTTCCTTCAATATTTTATTGGATCTCTTTTGTCAAGAAAGTTCCTTTACCTTTCAAATTTTATAAGCTCATTGTGTAGCGTGATGTCACAATGTATCAACTAATTTCCTCTATCTCTAGAAAAAAGTAAGACCTTTCTATTTTTAATCTGTTAATTGGATACATTGATTCTGCTGATTTTTGCAATGCTGTATCTTGTTTGCAAGCTTGTTTCATTGAAGTTCTTACCATTATTATCTGACTTAATTTGCTCAACTTTGCAGCATGTTTGTTTCTATGTCAAAAAGGAGAATCGGTCTGCATATTTTCCCTCATTGGCACTCCTGTTTTGGAATTTGATAGGATGCAGCTTTATGGATGCAAGGCTCCTGCATGTCCCTTGACTTGGTCATGGTGAGATTAGCAGATGTGATGCAACAGACATATGAAACGGCTCTGCTCATTTGGGGCTGATTTGCTGTTCTACCTTTGGCTAAGCCATCTGGGCAAGACTGACTGAAAGTAAAAGATAAGAGAAACAACTTAGCTGCTCCATGCATCCCAGCCAAGACTATGGTATGCATCCCAGCACCTATGGTTGCTGAATGATTGAAAGCGGATTCCCAGATGGGTGAGGGAGCCCCGGCAGCACTACTGTGGTCTTTCACTGGATGTTCTTGGACTTTAAACCTCCCCAAAATCTAACTAAACCAGGAAATATCCTGTGGTAAATTATATTTTCTACAAGACTACTTGTTTTATAAAATTTTCAAACTGATTGTCCATATCCTAATGTTCTTTATATTTTTATATGTTATATCAATTTGAAGTAAGAGCCTTGTAACATATTCTCAGAAACATTTACTTGTGTTTCCTGTCTTTATTCTGAAAAAAAACAATGGCTGCAGTGGCTCACACTTGCAATCCCCAGCACTTTGGGAGGCTGAGGTGGGAGGATGGTTTGAGGCCAGGAGTTGGAGGTTACCCCTGGGAAAAATAGCAAGACTATCTCTACAATAAAAAAAAAAAACTATAAGTTTGTCCTAAAAGTCACTGAAGAATTTGTAACATGTTGTTTTGTCTATTTTGAGATAATATTATTTAATATAATGTTAATGTTGTTCACCAATTATTTTATATTCATTATGAATCTTTAGGTTGAGAAAAAGAAGAAAACAAGGAATTTATCATATAGGTATCAAAAAGCGAATATTGTTTTAAGAAGACCATATTTTAAACAAAGTATAAAAGATAATAATAAATTAAAAATTATTTTTCAAAATGATCATTTTTACAAATTGAAAACCTATTTTGACAAAAATGTTTCTGTTAAAAAATAACTTTAAAAAACTAGAATTAGAAATAAAATAATTCCTACTCTTCTTTCAACTCTTGTTTATAACTGGGACATGATAAAATTAGTAGTTAACATGCGATACAGTGTTTCGCTTTCCCAAGAATGAAAAAAGAGAAAAGAAAAATGAAAGAAAAAATAATAAAGGAAAGAAAGAAGGAAAGATTAAAAAAAAAGAAAGAATAGAAGTTGAATTACATATAATAAAATAAAAACAAACATCAGGCCTGCTGATAAAGTGCTCATATTTGCCAGTGGGAAAATCTTTCTCTACATAATGTTTTCAGCAGGATGTATCAGCAGAATATACTAGCATTACTCAGGTAAATTAACTTTGAACCTATGGATCTGTGGGACAGTATTCCCTGGAGAATATGGCCTACGCCATGTAATTCACGCAGTATAATGATGTTTCAGAACAAAATAGTCAACTTTTTCTTTTATCAGTTCTAGACATTATTTAGTTAAACGTCTGGACAGAGTGGGTTACAAGCAGCTAAACAGAGACCTAAGCGGAGATGTCGGTTTTCTGATACACATTAATCCTTTCTGTGCATATACTTGAATCTAGAAATCATTATCAAAATTTTGTGCTGGGGAAGATCTCCAATTTAAGATAGATTACGTAGATAGATAGATAGATAGATAGATAGATAGATAGATAGATAGATAGATGATAGATAGATATAGATAGATAGATAGGCAGAGAGTCAGAGAGTTAGATGGGATGGATAGATTAGATGGATGGTTAGATAGATAGGTAGGTAGATGATAGATAGCCCGACAGATAAATAGGTGAGTGATTTCTACTGTCACTTGTTTAGCAAATGAGATACGTAGAATTTTACTAACATTTATGCATAAGTGGTTCATAAACATTTTTTATTTCTAATTCCGTTACTTCACCATCAGAGTAAACGGTATATTTGACCATTCTTTATGTTTTTGTTTGTTTGCTTGTTTTTGTTTTTGAGATTTCCTTCAGAATTGGAGTTAATAGATTTAGAAAATAAAAATACAAGATGCCTAATTAAATTTGAATTTCAACTAAACAGCAAATAATTTCTTTGTATAAGTGTGCCTAATGCAATATTCTGGGCATAGGTTTACTATAATTTGTTAGCTTAAATTCAAATTAAACTGAGTGTACTGTCTTTTCTCTGGGAACCTTATTCAGAACAAATCAAAAGGTTGATTTTGAGAAATGTTCTATGAATGCTTAAGAAAAGCAAGAAATTTTCTTATAGTTGAATTCAGGTTTGTAAACAGTTCTACAAGACCATAGAAGCACATCGATGACAACAGTTAGCATAACTTACATCTTCTTGATTTTTACTAATTTTTATCAACTTTACTCATTTCTGGAAGAAGTGGAATAAAGACTTTCATCACAATTGTTAGATTTCCAGGTTGCAATTCAGTATGTTTGCTTACTTTAATTTAATATAATAAGATAGGATAGGCAAGTCCAGAAATGACATCTTTCCTTATTGAATTATTTTATTAAATGTTTTTTTCTCTTCCCTGTTTTGTCCATCAAATAAATAAACTCATCTTAATTTTTAATTACCCAGATTCAGAATGTTAAATTATAAAACGTTTCATAGAGATAATAGAAATATGCTGTTTATTAGTTGTTGATGTCAGAGCTTGCAAGATACTATTCAATATTACCAACCAATCCGAGCCCTTTGATGTGCTGTAAACACATTCCATACTTCTAGTTAATTCACCTCTTGCTGTTTCTTCAGGCTTTGTGTTGCTCCCTCTATTTCTATGTTCACATGTTGAAATTTCATGATCTTTCTATTCAGTTAAGTGTCATGTCCAAGATCAATGTACTTTTAAAATATGTTTGTAGTTTAAATAAAATGTTGAACTACACATATAAAATATAGATGAGACATAATCCTAGATACATGCCAGACACACACAGCATTGCTTTATATCTTCACCAAAGAGTTATAAGAATAAAGTGTTCATACACATTTACATTTCTTTTTAACACCTCAATAAACTTGGTTCTTGATCAAAATATATATCATCTCCCTTTCTTGTTCCTCTTATTTTATGACTCTTGAAATTGTCAGAATAAGCATGTATTAAATGTTATATAAATCCTCCATTAGAACCAAAGATTTCTGTAGATATTGTCTCCCTCAACGTTATAATTTATAACTGCCCTGTTAGACATTTTCATAACAGGTGTCCTACTCATACATATAACCAAGACTGAGGAAACCCTATCCCACACCATGCCCTGTTTATTTTTGTCTTTAAACTCATATAAATCCTGACTACCCAGATACCCATTTTAGACACATAAAGCTCCACAAAAGTGCTGTATTAACTAGAAAATTAAAACACACACACACACACACACACACACACACACACACACACACCTCTGCCAGGTATTTCAGACTGAGGATTTTAATATAGGGAATTGGTTTTAAAAAATCAGTGTTAGATTGGGCACAGTGGCTAAAGCCTATAATACCAGCATTTTGGAAGGCTAAGGCAAGAGGATCACCTAAGCCCAGGAACTCGACACCAGCCTGGGCAACATAGCGCAACATAGATTTTTCTCTACAAAAAATAAAAAATTGGTTGGGCATGGTGATGTGTGCCTGTGGTCCCAGCTACTCAGGAGGCTTAGGCTCAAGATCACTTGAGCATGGGAGGTCAAGTCTGCCGTGAGCCATGATTGCACCACTGCACGCCAGCCTGGGCAACAGAGTGAGACCCTGTCTCAAAAAACAAAAATTAAAATGAATGTTTAGAATGCCAGGGAAGGCTAGGCACAGTGGCTCACACCTGTAATCTCAGCGCTTTGGGAGACCGAGGTAGGCTGACTACAACATCAGGAGTTCAAGACCAGCCTGTCTAATACGGTGAAATCCTGTCTCTATAAAAATACAAAAATTAGCCAGGCATGGTGATGTATGCCTGTAATCCCAGCTAGTTTGGGAGGCCAGGGAAGGAGAATAGCTTGAACCCAGGAGAGAGAGGTTGCAGTGAGCTGAGACGACACCACTGCACTCCAGCCTGGGTGACACAGCAAGACTCCATTTCAAAAAAAAAAAAAATGCCAGGGAAGGGAAGAAGGGAAATGTTGTAAGTGAGGAAGGTGATATATTCCAAATAAGGAAGCTTCCATCAACTCTGGGATGAATTCCCAAGCTCTAGCCTTGCTTTTGCAAAGTCCACAATTGCCTGCCCAAATTCATACTCCAGCTACAACAAAAGACTACCAGTCACTGGCATGACAGCATGCCCCTGCAATAATCTCTCTTCTTTCTGTCTTCTGATTCCTCTGCCGTTGAGACAGAATCTACCAGGAAGACAGCTGGCAAAGACATCTGGGAAATGTAGTTTGCTGACTGCTAGCCTCAGTGTTAGAGAAGGGAGTTCAGAAAAGTTGGCCTGGGCAGGGACAAAACCACATAACAGAATAACCAGAACTGGCTATTAGATATATATCCATTTACACATTAAAACATGAAAGCACATGTGATGACAATTCGTGCTTATTATGTCATTGGAGGATCCTTTGCCATTGCACAAAACTAAGCAATCACCATTTTCTGATCCAATTTGGTTCAAGGAAGCCTTCATTTTCTTATACTTGGCTACGTAAGTAGACTCCTGGAACATCACGCTAAATTTTTACTTTCTTCCTGTAACCTTTGCTACTCTTCCAGGAGTGATATAGTAGCAATAAATTTGTATTGAAAGCTTGGCAATTTTGAAGAAACACAATTGTTCAAAATTTGGCAGAATTATTTACAAAACTAACACATAAGATACTATTTTGCTTTTATCAGTTATTCTTTGTCTGTGTTCTATTGTTTTTCAGGTTTTTGCATGAAGTGGGGCAGGAGGCTTAAAGGCATATCCAGGCAAGTTAAGTTTCTACTTTCTTCTCTGGATACTGAAGTAACATAATTACCATAGGATGTCTTGAAGGGGAATTTCATAACCTTATGGCTCTTTTTCTTAACTGAAGTTATCATCTTTTACTTGTACTTTTTCATGTGACTTTAATGAGCAGAAACTTTGAATTTAAGAGCCAGTTCTGAAAAACTCAATACAGTTGGCCATCATTCAAAACTTTTAGTAACGTAACCTGAATCTGATTATATCTTCATATTAATAAGTTTGCAATTTTGTTTTGCAAAAATAATAGAACTGAAGAATAAATTTATATTCCTAACTGGAAAGGTCATTGCATGTTTTAACACAGATGGCATTATAATTATTTTTGAAATTACTATAACAACAAATTTTCTCTTCAAAAGTCTAATCACTTTTAAAAAATCAAAATCACTAATTGGAGTTCCTGTCATGTGGTTTACATTTCCCTTGATAGTGACAATTTAGACTTGTTCCTGATGATTTTGAACAGCTGGGGAAACAGCATTGCTGGTATACCTTTTTCCTACATTTATATACATTTTTTCATTTAGTTTTCAACGTATCCAATAGTCTTTTCATTTATGTTTTTATTATACACTGTAGCATGCACCTATTAGAATTAAGATGTTAAACTGTGCACACTACAAGAAAATTAAAAGAGAATATATATAAGTAATATTTCTCTTCGATGGATGGATGCAGCTGTTGAGAGCAAGCATTTTACTCATTTATCTTGACTATGAGTTGAATTCTTACCAATGTTCCCACAAGGCATGATTCCTACACAGGACAATGCTTTAGCAGTAGTATTCTTATTTCTGAAACTCTGTGCTCTCATTATCTTACATATCAGCTAAACCTTAAGACACCTGGAGTTTTAGATTTGATCTTATTGGATACTGAAGATCATCCAGCACAATGATAGAATATTTTTGTGTGTGTGTCCCAATAAGTGGTCCTGAGCTTTGTTCTGGGATTCAATAAGGTATACTGAAAAAAGTTTGGTCCTTTTTGAGTAATGCATATTAGGTGGTACCAGAGCAGCCCTTAATCTAGGCAAAACCAAAAATCCCTGCTCTGACTCATTCAGGTGATTCTTTCCTGATCTCAGGGAGTTTCCCAATACACTCTTCTGCTGAATAATGAGTGGTACCCACCGTAGGTCTCTAGATTTTCTTCCCTTCTTCATGACTCTTTCCTGCAAATCATGACCATAATTTTATTTGATTCTAAATCTCTGACTCTGATTCTCTGATTCTGAATTTCATCTCCTTGATTGATAGAGTTTCACTGGACTTCCTCTGAAATCCACTTCCATATGCAGTAGCCTGCAAACTCTCTCCTGATTGTGAGCTTGGGACAGTTGTGGGGTTCATCTCCTTGTTTTGCCCATCTCTCATTGCCTTTTGCTCACTGTCTTGAAAAGTGTTGTTTTTGTTTTATATTTTAAACATATATATAATATTTATTTATTTATTTATTTAATTGAATAGGTTATTAAAACTTTTATTCCAAATCAATCTATTGGGTTTTCCTCTCACTTCTGTCTAGCATGTTCATCCCAGAGAAGTAAGATTTGTAAGATACAAGTGGAAAATAATTTTTTTCATTTCCTTCATGGTGTGTTTCAATTCTTCTTCAACCTATTCAAAAGGCAGTTTGTCTCAGATAATGAAATCTCCTCTCTTTATTGAAACCTCAAGTTTGTTTATCTCATTTGAAAACAACACGAATGTCCAGATGCACACAATAGCCAACTCTAGAAGTCTATTCATTTTTATGCTAAAATGGTCATAAAATATAATTTGCAGTATTTGTTTTTAATAAAGGAAGATTCCCCACAGAAGCAAAAGTGCCTCCACCCATATAAGTTGTAATGTTTCTAATGTCTACCCCCAATCTCTAAGCTTCTACCCTTCTTTAAGTATTCTTCACCATGGCAATCATTTGTTTTCTTCATTTGGTTAATTTTCTTATGCATTATAATTCTCTTATTAGAGTACATTGGGATAAAAGTGCCATATATTTCTACTCTTTATACTTCGAGTAGAATAAAAGCTGGCATAATACCATGAGTCTTTAAAATATACTTGAGTGAATTGTATTGAAATGTGTCTGTTATTCACTAATCAAGATTTAGCTGTGCATGTTCAGATGAGGAGAACATTAGCTACTATGTGAATTTTAAATGGATAATGAGTTCATATAAATCATGCAATTCTATTTTAGTGCACAAAATTATCCTGTACTTTTAATTTGACTTAAGATAAATATGGCATAATTCTATGAAGATGGGGAGACATTTCCCAATAATTATAGTTATAAATGTTACCATAGCATGATATTGATTACTAAGTAAAGCATGAGTAAATTCCATTTTACCTGTCTTAAGTATAGCTGTGATTAAATAAATAAGTGTTGACACCACTTCTGATAAGTCTATTATAATGTCTCCAATGTAAACATAGTGTTTCCCAATTTCATATTACTACTTCTAGTCATAATCAAATCAAAACTCTACTCACAATGACTCAAATTATTTGATCAATATACCAAAATATCCCACTGATATAACAATCTATATTCACGATTCCAAAAGAATCTTGCTGTTAATAAAGGAAAAGCAATTGACATAATTGATTTACATTTAAAAATCAGAATGATTTATAGCTTGCTCTGAAATTTATGTTTGAAGCAGATATACATTTAACTCTAATTTTAAATTGTGAATTCAAAAAAGTAGAAATAATACTTTTTTAAAAATACATGAGACAACCTAATTCTAGCTCTTAGCAAAATCCTAAATACTACTTATATTTGTGAAATCCAGACAAAATTTTAATAATTTTGATTTTTCTCTAGTGATAGTAAATATCTCTGGTTTTGATATTTTAAAATGTGATTTAGTGAATTTACAAATTAAATACCCATTGTGTTCAGTATAGATGCACTTACAACATGCTTCGTAGAAATGCATTGGATGCCAATGCTTTATATATCCCCTCTGAATGGTTTATGACTGGAGCATATTCTATCATTTCACTAGAAGCACCTTTAAATAGAACAGCAAATCAGTGAGTTTGATGGTGCACACCAAAAGTAAAGTTCTAAGCTCCCCAACTAATTGAATGGTCCCTGCTTAGCCAAGGGCATTCCAAAGTAAACCTAAAAAGTCTAGTTCAGACCATGACGGGAATGGATGGTGGACATGCCTCGTTATACCTTCCTCCCATTGGAATTCAGACACAGCTGACCAATATTCACATTTAAACAGAGATCTTAAGACTGATAAAACAAACCCTTTGTAAGTTGTAATGTGGCTCTGGTCTCTACCTCCAATCTCTAAGCTTCTGCTATACTCCATCATGTGTGATGGTTAATACTGAGTGTCAACTTGATTAGATTGAAGGATGCAAAGTATTGTTCCTGGTTGTGTCTGTGAGCGTGTTGCCAAAGGAGATGAACAATTGAGTCAGTGGACTGGGAAAGGTAGAACCACCCTGAATCTAGTGGACACCATCTAATCAGCTGCCAGTGTGGCTAGAATAAAAACAGGCAGAAGAACATAGAAGGACTAGACAGGCTGAGTCTTCTGGCCTCCATCTTTCTCCTGTGCTGGATGCTTCCTGCCCTTGAACATTGCACTCCAAGTTCTTCAGCTTTTGGACTCTTGAACCTACACCAGTGGTTTACCAGGGTCTCTTGGGCCTTTGACCACAGACTGAAGGCTGCACTGTGGCTTCCATCCTTTCCAGATTTTCGGACTCAGCTTGAAGACGGCCTATCATGGGTCTTCACTTTGTGATCATGTCAGTCAATACTCCTTAATAAACTCCCTTTCATATATACATCTATCTTATTTGTCCTGTCCCGTTAGAGAACCCTGACTAATATAACATGGCAATCATTTTTTTCTTCACTTGGTTAAGTTACCTCTGATGTAGTAAGATACATCACATGACAGATAGCAGACACTAAAAGAAATAAAAGTATTTTACCCCCAAATTTTTTTGATGTATTTTAAAATAGCCCTGAGAAGCTGTCTCTTGTGGAGAAAATCTAGATTTTATGGAGAAACCCCTTCCTTTTCCAGGTGTCTTCCTTCCTTAAACAGGAGAGTTTAATTAAGAGTATGCCACCTTTTAAAGTCTGATAAGAAATATTTACCATCTATTCTCTCTGAAGCCTGCTACCAGGAGGCTTCATCAGTATAATAAGAACCTTGATATCTATAACCCCTTATCTTAACCCAGACACTCCTTTCTATTGATTCTAGGTCTTTAAATAATAAGTCTTTCAACCAATTGAGGATCAGAAAATTTTGAAATCTCCCTATAATGTGGAGACCTCCCACCACCAATTTGAGTTGTCTCATCTTCCTAAATGAAACCAATATACATCTTACATGTATGGATCGATGTCTGTCTGTAACTTTTGTCCCCTTAAAAATGTATGAAATCAAGCTGTAACCCAACCACCTTGGGCACATGTGCTCAGGACCTCCTGAGGCTCTGTCATGGGTGTGTCCTTAACTTTGGCAAAATAAACTCCTAAACTGATTGAGACTTGTCTCAGGTAGTTTTTGGTTTTACAATGTGAAGGTGATATTGCCTTGTGTGGCTCACTGAGAGTACCTTGCTAATGCAATATGTAAATTTAAAAAGGGTTAATAGATCTGCAAATCACTATGTCCTTATGAGAGATTACATGTTAGAAAATGCAAATTATGTTCAATTCAGCTTTTCATAAAATAATACCATTAACTGATAGCAGGGGGCTATCTTTTACAGTTATCAAGCATAGGTGCCAAATCTCTCCTGGCAGTGTCCAATTTTCAGGGAATTTACAACTGTTCCCTTGACATCCTCTGCAGTTCATTAAAGTTTCATGATGTCTCATTTACCTCATTCTAATGTCTCTGCTATTCAGAATTTATTAAGAAGAAACATAACGCAGTTTCCTTTTGTTGTTTGGTTGTTTGTTTTTTGAGAGAGGGTCTCACTCTGCCACCCAGATTGGAGTGCAATGGTGCAGACATGGCTCTGTGTAGCCTTGTTATCCTGGGCTCAAGCACTCCTCCAGCCTCAGCCACCCGAGTAATTAGAACTATAGGCATGTACCACTATGCCCAACTAATTTTTATATTTTTTGCAGTGAAGGGGTTTTGCCATGTTGCCGAGACTGGTCTTGAACTCCTGGGCTCAAGTGATATGCTTGCCTCAGCCTCCCAAAGTGCTGGGATTAAAGGCATGAGCCACCATACCTGGCCAGACAGTATTTTAAAATAGAAACCCTTCAACATATTCATCAGTGTCTGAATCATGGTATGTAGTGTTTTCTATCCTATCCCTTTGTATAAACGTTGATGTTCTTGAATAAATTCTGATGCCCTACTCACTTCTTGCACTTCCTATTTCAAACCACAGGCTTGGGCATGTATAAGTATTTAAATACATCTAAGTTTTAAAAATATGGATCAATAAAACACTTTTGAAACAAATGGTTGAATGTTTAGAAGAAATATAAAATGGGTAACTATACTATAGCTTCTATAAAATTATCTTAGTGCTGTAGCATGAAATTTTATTCTTAAAATACTCATTTTCCTGGAACAAACACAAACTCTAAAGAAAAAAGAGGGTTTACTTTGTGCCTAAGATTAAGAATTATATTTGATTCTTTCTCTGGCTTTGAACAGAAGCCTATTTTGAAGTAAATTAATAGCTACCTTTTTGTCCTAGTATAACTAGGTGCTTGTAGTAAGCGGATATAGTAAGCATTGAGAACTTAATGGAATGATATCTGAAACCCAGGATTTTAAAGTAGAGTTTGGCAAGAAAAAAAGAGTTAGAATATCTACTATGGTGAGAACAAACAGAAAAGATATGGAGAAAGAATGTCTTTTGACAAGAATAGCTATCTGACTGGAAGAGACAATGTCATACAAGAAAATGGAAACACATAATATCATGCCATTGATAAACTATTCAGTTAGATTTAACAAAAGGATGAATTTCCATTAAATCACGTCAGAATATAATCATTAAGAAAAATGAAAACCTCAGAAATATTTTTAAAATAAATAAGAAGAGGTTCAAAAACCATATTTCTAACAAATCTAAAAAAGTGACATGAAAATAATATATAATAAACAGCATGCAGAAAATATAAAATATGTAGTGATAAATTTAGTTTATGAGAATAATCCTCAGCTATATAGTTTGAGCAAAATAAAAGATTTTAATAAACCAAAATTGTGGAATAAAACATTTGGATTTCAAATAGTAGCAAATGTAAGCAAAAGGAAAAGGTAAGTAGGTTTGCGAGTAATACAACCAATATGCATATGAACAAATAAAGAGGAAAACTGTTCCTAAATAGTTATTTTACATTCATAGAATATGTGTGAAAGAAGTTTGTATGAAAGATTATAAAGTTAATAAATCCAAATATATACTTACTAAGCTTAAATTATGAAACTAGAATATAATAATACAAGACAGTCAAGGTCTTAACTGCTTACAGATGAAGCAACATTTCCCTGAATATTCACTGGATCAAAGTGATACAATAAATTCCTCTGAGTGTTAGAATACAAAGATGCATAATTCACACTGAATGCTAAAATATACACTAAAATGAGATTACACAGATGCAAATTTTGTGAATGACATTTTATTAAAGACAACTTTTGAACATGAGGAATGAATAGTCACTTTAAGAAATTATCAAATAAGGTTGTGGGAAGGCAGTATTGGTTCAGGTAAGAACAACAAAACATTGTATAGAAAATAAGAAATGGCAGCAATGGTGTATAATTGCAAATGCTGGTTCTTTGAAAAAAATAAGAGAAGTCACTTGCCATAACACAGACTGAGGAATAAGGAGAAAGTGGACAAAGCAGCACGGTGTTAGAAATACAAAGAAAAAATAAGCACAAATAAAGAAGAGTTTCAACACAATGTAGAAAGAGGCTTATAACTACCAATTAACCTAAAAGATTTTCAATATTTTTTATTGATTTTCATTGCAAAGTGTTTCATAACTAGAGTATCAAAGCGAAATTATACATGATTCCTTTACTCTACAAAACAAGCACACAAAATGACATAATTTTAATTCTATTTAAAGAGAGTTCCCTGATCCATTTAATTAAGTCATTATAAATTACTACCAAACCCCAATCAAGATAACAGTAAAAGAACCACAGATCAGACGGGCGCGGTGGCTCACACCTGTGATCCCAGCACTTTGGGAGGCCGAGGCGGGTGGATCATGAGGTCAGGAGATCAAGACCAGCCTGACCAACATGGTAAAACCTTGTATCTACTAAAAATACAAAAATTAGCTGGGTGTGGTGGGCGCCTGTAGTCCCAGCTACTCAGGAGGCTGAGGGAGGAGAATCGCTTGAATCCAGGAGACAGAGGCTGCAGTGAGCAGAGATTGTGCCATTGCACTCCAGCCTGGTGAAAGAGCAAGACTCCATCTCAATAAATAAATAAATATATAACTACAGATCAATAATTAATCTATATTTCTGAATACATTCTAATAAATCACAATCAACAAATCAACAATATGCTCATAAAGCAATACAATATTATCCAAATAGAGGGTATTAATGGAAATCATGTGCTTCATTTAAATAAATGATTCTATCAACACAATTGTGGAGAAAGAACAACACATCATTACAAGGTTAAAAACTGGCAGGGCACAGTGGCTCATATCTGTAATCCAAACACTTTGGGAGGTTGAGGTAGAAGAATCACTTAAGCCCTGGAGTTCGAGACCAGCCTGGGCAACGTAGAGAAACTCTGTCTCTGCCCAAAATATAAAAATTAGCTGGACATGGTGACATGCACCTGTAGTACCAGTTAGTCTTATAGTCCTAGTAGCTGTCTCAGCTACTCAGGAGGCTGAGCCAGGAGGATCAGTGGCTTCCATAAGGTCGAGGCTGCAGTGAGTTGTGATCATGCCAATGTACTCCAGCCTGGGCAACAGAGCCACATTCTGTCTCAAAAAATAAATAAATAAAATAAGAGAAAAGAAACTAATAAAGCAACTGATAAAATTGAAGATGAAATGTTAAAACTCTCTGTAAAGTTGAAAAATGAGAAATTACACACAGTAAAAGGTTGTAGCAATAGCTATGAAATGCAGGTAAGATATACAGATGCCGTTTCTTATCATCATCCTTTAAGACTTTTTAAAAACTCACTATGTATAGTGCTCCAAGATTTTTAAAAACATTAATAAATGATTTTAAAAAGTGGCAAAATTATCTTTACTTAAAAAGGGCATATATGTGTATAAATATGTGTTTATATGAATATGTTAATGACTAAAATATGTAAAACATAAAAAGCATAAGAAATTTTTGAGTATCAAAAGACAAGTTATTTACATTGTGAATGGAACCATGAACTGCTTTCCTTTTTTCTTTTAAATCTTTTAAAATTTCTGCTATTATTGCTCAGTGTCCTCTATAAATAAATACATATTTAATTTTAAATGATATCTTTAAAAAAACAGCACAGCAGCAAAGGGTTTAATTCACTTACTATTTTGATTCTTCCAGAATCAATTTATGAAAGACACCCAGAGGAAACATTACATTAATTTCAAATGCTAGAGGAATAGGTGGTGGTGTGGAATTCTTCTTGCTGCTCTCAAACAACTACAGCAGCCTCATAGTTGGAAACGAAGAGGTTTTGTAGTCCAAGGTTGAAAAATATTCATTGAGCGTTTGTGCAGTGGCTCACACCTGTAATCGTGGCACTTTGGGAGGCTGAGGCGGCTGGATTGCTTGAGCCTGGGAGGAGGAGGTTGCAGTGGGTGAAACTCATGCCACTGCACTCCAGCTTGGGCAACAAAGCAAGACTCTGTCTCAAAAACGATAAATAAACCATCTCTTCTCATTGCATTCTACAATTTGCCTTGTATTCCTTCCTGTGAGAGATACAAGAAGCCTCTGAATTTTTAATTTTTTATCAAGAAAAAGAAATTTTAAAAATATATAGCCATTTAACTTTTCAGCAAACAACCTTTTAGAGACGGTTATGAAATAGCCAACTCAGTTCTGCCACCGCTAGAATCTCACCCTCCATATACATGGAGGATGCGTGAGGAAGGACAACAGTTTTTAGGGAAGATATCCTTGCCCAACTGCACAAAAAGAGGTCTCCAGAGGTGCCAGCCATGTGTTCCATGAGAAAGCCAGCTTAAGGGCTCTGGCCACATAATTTTCATTCACAATCTAAAGAATTGTGAATGAAAACAATGTCTTTGCTGACAAAGATGTCTTTGCTGACAAAGACATTGTTCCTTCTTTGTTCCTTCTATGTACAGGGGAACATAGGAGACAGAGAAGAAAGAGCAGAACACAGCATCTGCAGTCTCAGGTGGAAACCTGGAGGAAATAGGGGGAGGTTAAATTCTATAGGATGGTGTATTCCCTTCCTAGGCTGCTCTAACAAAGTATTGTGATATAAGTGGCTGAAAGCAAGGCTTATATCCTCTGACAGTTCTGGAGGCCAGACGTCTGAATTAAAGATGTTGGTAGGGTTGCTCCCTTCTGGAGGCTGATGGGAGAAGCTGTTCCCTGCCCTCTCCTCGCTCCTGGTGACTGTGGTGTCCTTAGGGTTCCTTGGCTTGTAGATGTGTGACTTCAATCTCTGGCCCCAGCTTCCCATGACCATCTTTCCTCCGTGTGTCTGTTATAAAACTTCTTCTCCTTCTGAGAACCTCAACCTTTTGGACTATGGGTCTAACATCTCTAATGTGACCCCATCTTAGCTTGATTGCATTGGTCAGACCTATTTCAAAACAAGGCCACATTCATAGATTGAGAAGTTTATGAGTTTAACATATTCCTCCTTCAATGCAAACACAAAAGTAAACGTGTACATTTGAGTTTAATTTAGACTAAGCTTCATTATAAATTAATTTTGACAGAAAGTAATGGAGTTAATCAAGGATGGGTTTTCTTTCTTTCTTTCTTTTTTTCTTTTTTTTTTTTTTTTTTTTTTTTTTTGAGATAGAGTGAGGCTCTGTCTTCCAGGCTAGAGGGCAGTGGCGTGATCTCTGCTCACTACAACCTCCGCCTCTCAACTTCTAGTGATTCTCATGCCTCGGCCTCCCAAAGTAGCTGGGATTACAGGCATGCAACATCACTCCTGGCTAATTTTTGTATTTTTAATAGAGACGGGGTTTCATCATGCTGGCCAAGCTGGTCTTGAAGTGCTGTTCTACTTGATATGCCCGCCTTGGCTTCCCTAAGTACTGGGATTACAGGCATGAGCCACAATGCCCGGCCAGTCAGGCCAGGTCTTTACGGTATGAGAATGAATTATTCTGCCAGATCTAGTTAGAGGTGTGGCCAGAGAAAAGCTAATTCATCTTTGCACGTATAATATCCAGACTTCTCATAAAATGATCAATTTATCTGTGTCTACATATTATGTTCCTCAAACATTTCTTTCTCTTTTAGGTATAAATAGAGTCACTGAAGCTCAATAATTTGGATTCTTGACAATTATAAAATGTCATGTGTATAGGTACAGAGCTTATTTCACATTCTACCAATGGCTAAACTAAGCACAATTTACAAGGCATGTTGAACAGAAAACGCTTAACGAGATATCCAAGACATTTACTTCCTTAATGGGACTCCCTTTTCAGGCTTCCAAAACATCAGATGTAGTTGCAACCCAGTGTGACATTCTTTAATAATATTTGAATTGGACTAATCAATATACACATTTAAGTTTTGTGTACAGCACATGCATGAAAGCCTATCTAGATTTTTATGGTATGCGATTGGAAGAGATAAGTTTATTACACAGTAATAGATGTTGCATTACTTTTGAAATCTTTGATTACAAAAACAAGCAATAGGGAAAACATTCCTTATGCAATCAATGGTGCTGGGATAACTGGAGCCCTATGCAGAGATGAAGCTCAAGTTGAATGAAACACTTAAATGTAAAACCCAACACTATAAAAACCCTGGAATGAACAACAGACGCTGGGGTCTACTTGAAAGGGGTGGCTGGGAGGAGGGAGAGAAGCAGAAAAGATAATCATTGGGGACCGAGCTGAATACCTGGGTGATGTAATAATCTGTACAGCAAACCCCCATGACATGTGTATGTCTATGTAACAAACCTTCATGTGTACCCCTAAACCTAAAATAGCATTTTTCAAGGTTTTGAATGTAATCCTAGATAATTCCATATAGAACATCTGCCAATGGTTGTGCATGTAACTAACATGACACCTCTTATTGTTCAATGGTTTAGAATTTCAATGTAATGAAAATAAAGAGAAACTCTATAAATTATAAAATGTGTAGATGTTTATTTTTTGTTGATGAATTCACATGGTTTTCATAGGAAAGATTCTAAGAATGTGATTTCACTGGGTCATAGACCTGATGAGAACTCCAAAATTGTTGTTGGTTTCTTAAGCTTCAGATAAGAAACAGTTGAATGCAGCACAGATGAATAAAAATGTGCATTGTTGGCTTAGAGTTTGCCTAAACAAGTCATTTTGTGATTTTCTTTAGTAGTTAAGTCAGATATTCAATCACCATCATCTTAAGGAAACCACGATTACTGTCTTAGTACTTCATTTTGGGTGGCAAATTATATCACCTTTTCATGAACTCCTGGATCTTCATCTGCTATTACCAGTATTTACAGAAAATGAGCATTCGAACTTCATGTCTTTCTGGTTTAAGGGTCATTTTGTTTGAGAGAATTACTGAAAGAAAGAGAAACAGGACATACACATAGAGAACACTTAAATCCATCAATATCCTCTGTAAGTATCTTGAGTCCTTGTGACGGTTCCAAATACCTCATGAGAAATGCAAATGTAGAAATGTGAATGGTCCTAATCTATGAATTCTCCTACTTCCAGACAAGGCAAAGGCTCTTCAACTTTTGCCAGCCATTCATCAGAATTGCCTGGAAAACTTATGGGAAAACACATTCCTGGATCGCACAACTAGCTTATCCATGAGGTACAAAGACTTATAAAAATATTTCCATGCTTTCTAAGATCAGAAGAAAAAATTTAAAATTTAAAAAAATCACAAGAAAATAATTGAACTTTTAATTCAAATAAATGTTTGAATACAGAATAGTAACTTATTTTTTTTTTTACCAACTCATAAAATACAGTATAAGTTTTCTTTTTCAATGGAGGAAGAAGCCCATAAAGGCTTTGATATCCTTCCCACTGAGAGGAAAACAAATAAGCAAACAACAAAACAACAAAAAGCTCACTGACCACAATGTTGGTTTTCATGAGTCAACATAGCAATCTCCATGCTGTGGTCTCATGAATCCCAAATTCTGCTCACCTCTTCCGACGCATTGCCAACTTGAAATTTCTCAGTGCTGCTATCTCTATCTCTAACTTTTGCAGATGTGACAGCCACAAGCATCATGCTTGGATGTCTTGAACACTCAGCATTAGCAGATCTAAGTGTCTGACAAAAGAAAATGTACTCACAGAACTCCACAAATGCTGTTTCAGTATATTCCAACTAAGAAAGAATCAACTTTGTATGACTAAATCTTATTTACTGTAATATCAAGTAAGGGAACAGCATAAATTACCAAGCCTCCAGGACATTAATTATTAGCACGCAAAATGCTGATAAATCTTTTGTGTTGATTTGGAAGCAAGCCAAGGTTGATTTGTGAAAGAAGCAGTTAAATTTCAAAACAATCTTGAAATCTCAAATTCTGACATTTTCTTTAATTTTCCTATATTGTATATAAATGCATACCTTTCTCTATTAAACTATTATTTTTAAACATTAACAGGCCTATGCAGTTTGCAGCCTGAATTAACAGAATAATATTACAGACACATCAGAATGAAACAACAACAACAAAAAATACAATTGTTGCTAAATTACCTGTGTGTTTAGTATTCATTTTAGAATGTGAAGTATTTTTCAAAAGAAAATACTTCAGCAATATAAGGAGAATTTAATGCTGATATTAAAATTATACAGTTTTTAAAAATGTCAACATAATAAAGTTGGTAACATAAATACTTCCTGAATGCATTGCTAAAGATTATCATTATTAAATTAGAACCTTATTGCTGTAAATTAAAACCAGCTTAGAATCCACTGATTTAGAGACTCTATAAAATATCATGAGACACTTAAATCTCATCTGAAAGCTCCCATTAGAATCAGAATTGATGACGAATACTAAAACCTCGTTTTCTAATTTATCAACTCATAACTTGTTTCTTCCTGTCCTATTAAACAATCCTGTTTAATTCTTCTGCACAACTTAAATTAGTAGCTTTTAAATCTGTATTTAATACTTTTCTTTTTTAAAAACTTAAATTATAATATAGTATGAAAAAAACTATATTTTAAAGTGAATATTTATAACTCCAGAGAAAATTCTAAAAATGTGTTATTAATATATAATATTAATATATATTAAATTTTTAACATAATTTTAGAAAAATAGGGATTTATAAGGTAATTATGTTGAAATCTGAAATCCTAAAGTTTTAATTTTCATATATTATATATAAATTTATTTTTAAAATATAATAAAAATCTTTAAAACCAGATTTTTAAAAATTAATTAGCTTATTAATTAATTTATTATACTTTAAGTTCTGGGGTACATGTACAGATCATGCAGGTTTGTTGCATAGATATACACGTGCCATTGCAGGTGTTTGCCCCGTTATCTACATTAGGTATTTCTCCTAATGCTATCTGTCCCCAGTCCCCCAACTCCCTGCTATTCCTCCCCTAGCCCCCCACCCCCCAGGCCCCAGTGTGTGATGTTCCCCTCCCTGTGTCCGTGTGCTCTCATTGTTCAACACCCACTTATGAGTGAGAACATGTGGTGTTTGGGTTTCTGTTCTTGTGTCAGCTTGCTGAGATTTTTATGTACAAATAATGATACCTGACTACATTTGAATCTCCTTAATTTGCTGCATAAATCCAGTAGAAAGAAACAGTATATCTGTAGAATAGCAACTCTTCCTCCTGTAAGAACACTGACACCAATTCATTCATTTCATTACATAATTATCTCCCCTAAAGAAAATGTAACCTCTATCAGAGCAAGGTACGGCTGGTACATACTAAGTTCTCAATAAATATATGCTCAGTGAAGTCATGAATGAATAAACTATAATTTGCTGATAAATTACTAGTGAGATTCAAAGATGAATTAAATATGTTTGTTGAATCTGATCATTATTTTTTTGCAATGCAAAATATTGTACTTTCCTCTTACTAGAATGTGGTAAGTTGGATTTAAACTGTGATTAAATTTCCTAAGCTTGTCTATATTCTAATACATTTAAGTAAGTTGTCCAATATTTACAATTAAATTTACAATAGAAACAAAAATTGAGCTTTGAGCTTTGCTAGATTTCTATACAAACATTGCTAACCTAAAATACCATTTAGAGAAGGCTTTCACAAATCAATGATTTACATTAAAATAGTTTCTCTTTCTTTTCTTTCTTTCTTTTTCTTCCTTTCTCTTTCTTTCTCTATCTCTGTCTTCTCCCCCCTCATTCCCTCCTTCCTTCCTCTCTTCCTTTCTTTTCTTTTTTTAAACTTAATGGCCCATATATATATATATATATATATATATATATATATAATATATATATTTATATATATATATATTTATATATATATATATTTTTATATATATATATATATAAATGATCCTACTTGAATAAGAAGCTGTGATTCCAAAGGGCTTTTAAGACAAATAGTAACAAAATATTCCAAACTCTTCCTGGTCTATTTATGCAACCAATAGTCAATTTATGAAACCAGTCTGCTATGTGACAATTACATAAATTACTGCCACCATGCATACACAGGTTCCATTTGTCATAGGAGAACAAACAGCTTGTAGAAGTCTTTTCCATCTTTTGGAAAACAATCTTTATAACACACTTGGATGTGCACACACATATGCAGTTAATTAAAAATCCCTTAATTTTACCTTTCCACATAACTGTAAAACACTGCAAAGTGTTATTATATTACCTATTTCTTCCCTCATTAATAAAATATAGAAAAGAATTAAACAAATTATAATGCATACAGAAAATTATAAAGCTATAATTTTACTGTTACTTGACAGAGGTATTTACTGCTGAGTGGGAGAGAAAATATAGAAATCTCATGTTCATCTTTAGTACTTAAGTAGAGGCTGTTTTAGTAACTAGAGAAGACCAATACTTCTCCAAAAATAATGAATTAAGGATGTATTCAAGACCAAATATTAAGCCATGAGTATAGGAGTGGTTTAGACATAAATTAATTTCTCCCTCCAATATATTAATCTGACTTCTATAATTTTAGGGATTCAAATTCTATAGCCACACAGAAAGAGGACATGTTTAAACAAAATAGAACTCTTTGTAGAATTTGTCACCTCTAAATGCTTAGATTTTAGTGTGAAATGAATGAAGTCATTCTACATTTTTTATTTAAATAAAAGAGCTTTGAACTTAGCAATCAGTGCATACTTATTATTCAAAAGTGACATAAAAAGATATAAACAAGTAAAATGTTTTCAAAGAAGTGTTTAACAGGCCAGGCACCATGGCTTATGCCTATAATCCCAGCACTTTGGGAGGCCGAAGCAGGCAGATCACCTGAGGTTGGGAGTTTGAGATCAGCTTGGTCAACATGGTGAAACCCTGTATCTACTAAAAATACAAAAATTAGCTGGGTGTGGTGGTGCACATCTATAATCCCGACTACTTGGGAAGCTAAGGCAGGAGAATCATTTGAACCTGGGAGGCAGAGGTTGCAGTGAGTGGAGATAGCACCATTGCACTCCAGCCTGCGTGACAGAGCAGGACTCCATCTCAAAAAAAAAAAAAAAAAGAAAAAAAAGAAATGTTTAACGGGATGCTTACTTAACCAAATGCAGAAAAGAAAATACAGAGTGATAAAATAAAATAAAAAGTAGTTTAATTCCATGACTTGGTCTGGGTACACCTTTGATATTGGTTTTTGAATTTTCCATTGGGCTGTTTTGAACTTGACTTAACACCTTCAAGAATGTCAGGGACGCTGGAGTTTATTTCAACTCAGGTGACCTAGGAACAATGCACTAATGGTATGGTTGTCTATATGTTAAGAAAATAAGACACAATTCTGTGACTTGTTGATTTGAAAGGATCCATAATCTTGAGAAAAGCACTGAGTAGTGGTTCAGAAATCAAGTACTTATTGGGCAGGCAATGTGCTCCATTCTAACGCCAGTGTATACAGTTGTAAACTCTGTTCAGTTTCTCTAATGCTAAGAACTCTAATTTCTTCATAGGTAACATGAGCTAGTGATAAGGGTTATATGTGAAAGATTTAGCTCAGTGCTTGGCACAAATAGGTGAACAAAAGCAGCTCTACTGATGGCTAAGAAAATTACCCAGATAACAGTGGTTAGTAAACTTGTTTGGGGAGCATTTGGTAAGTTTGCCTTTAAAATCAACTAAATAAAACACAGAAAAATTGTGCAAGTACAAACTGAGGACAAGATGAGGGGCATTTGTTTAACTCCTTTCACTTTTATGTGATGATTAATATCATTATTTAAATGTGGCACGAGAGTCAGGGTTATAAAAAGATCCATATACTTGCTTTTGAGAGGAAATAAGATACAAACATGAATTTATATTTCTTTCTTGAGAATGCTGTAGCTCAGGTTTTCTTTTCATATTCAGACTGTGACTGAGATGGGGACTCTATAAAGAAAAATAACTTCAATTTCATGAAACTTATTGTAGTTGATCATCTCTATGTAGTGAGGGATTTAAACCCCTTTGGTAATTTTAATTACTCAAGTTCCCAGGAGACCAAGCCCTCTCTGGAGTAGTGACAGAAGAATCTGAGCTGATTCTGTGCTGGTTTACAGGAGTCAATTAAAGAAAGCAATTACAGTTCCAAATGGTGTGAACATAGATTGACCTAATTTGATCTCTGTTAATCAGGTACATACACAACCCCATTTCCAGAACAAACTTAAATTGAGCAAGAAACATGAAATGAATCCTCTCAACTAAGTTCAACCAACAATAGACAAGGAAGAAAAACCCCAGTAGGCATTATTTAAAACTGTACTGATGATATACAAAATGTGTACTCAATCCATAAATCACACAGTTTCCAATCTTTATTCCTATTTTTATTTCCCATGGGTAGATAATTTTATTATTGTTGTTCAACTAATGATTGTGTGTTCAAATTAATTAATGGCATTACCTTAATTAATCTGCAATCTCATTTGTTAAGTAGAATGCCTCTTTATGAAGAAGGAAAGGGAAACAGGCTGGGTGCGGTGGCTCACATCTGTAATCCCAGCATTTTGGGAGGACAAGGCAGATTGCTTGGGCTCGGGAGTTCGGCACATGCTGGGAAACATGGCAAAAACCCATCTCTACAAAATATATAAAAAAATTAGGATGATATGGTGGTGCACCTATCGCCCCAGCTATTCTGGAGGCTGAAGAGAGAGAATCCCTTGAGCCTAGGAGGTCAAGGCTGCAGTGAGGAGAGACTGCAGCACTGTACTCCAGCCTGGGTAACAGAGACAGTCCCTGTCCCAAAAAAACAAAACAAAACAAAAAATCCAAAAACATATTTTAAAAACAATCTAAATTATAAGGGGCCAGAACTATGCATGTATCAACAGTAACTATTTTAAATGGCAAACATTAAAGGAAATTTTAATGAAAGGAACAAGGAAGAGAATACTTACTTTCAACATTATTATATAACATGACCTTTGAGATTTTAGCAAATAGATTAAAGAACAAGTTAGCAGCATGAACTGTATAAATGAAAAGATACAGTTATTTCTGTTTTTTTTCTGTTGATATAATCATATACATGAAAAACTGAGTAACAAGAAAAAGTAGAAACCAGCATTAATATTAGCATTTGAAAAACTAGCTGGCTACAATTAATTACCTTAAAAACATAATATTTTGCTAGTCCTATAGTTAGGGGGAAAACAGAAACTCAGTAATGATTTATAGTAAGAAAATAATATAGTCATCAAGAGTCAAGAATAGTACCTAAGCATATGAAAAGGTCACTTTTGATGAAAAAACTGTCACTGAAATTGTTCATGTGTATAAATGCATGTTTGTGTGATTCCATCCAATTCCAAAATAAAGATTTTATTCCTAAATTTGGCAAACTAATCTTAAAATGCATTGAGAAAACAAATCACGCAAACAGCCAAAATGTGGAAAAATAGAATGGCTACAAGGCATGGAGGGTAAAAGAGAACTTGTCTTGCCAGGTACAAAAATGTACATCCTGGCCTGGCGCGGTGACTCACGCCTGTAATCCCAGCACTTTGGGAGGCCGAGGCAGGTGGATGACTTAAGGTCAGGAGTTTGAGAACAGCCTGGCCAACATGGTGAAACCCGTCTCTACTAAAAATACAAGAATTAGCCATGCATGGTGGTGAGCACCTGTAGTCCCAGCTACTCAGGAGGCTGAGGCAGAAGAATCACTTGAACCCAGGAGACGGAGGTTGCAGTGAGCCAAGACTGTGCTGCTGCACTCCAGCCTGGGTGATAGACTAAGAGTCCATCTCAAAAAAAAAAAAAAAAAAGACATCCTGATCACCATCGCAAGCTCCATATGTATCCATAGAGAGATGCAGAGAAAATTTGAGTGAACAGACTAGAAGATCAGAATGAGACCTCAGAGTGAATCTCTTCATTGTTTTGCCCTCAAAGTAAATAGCATCGTTTCTGTCTCTCCTTTCCACAGCTTCTTTGTATAGCCTCAGTACACCCTGCACAAGGTAGCTCCCCTTAGCCAACGAAATGCATAGTGCTTATTAGGTAACAGCATACCTTACTTGTGGCAGCCACAACCATGTAGCAGGGCAGAGCTTGCAGAGTAGGCCTGGATTTCAATCTTCCTTTGTCCCTGTCTGATGTGTTTTGCAGCAGCTGTAAACCCACACAACTCTACCTGTGGGCTGTTCCTTCAAAGCAACAATCCTCTGTGTGACCAGCGATTGAACCCAATTCTGCCTGTGGACACTAGTTGTACTTATCCTTCAAAGCATTAATCATAACTGTAATTATATTTTAATGTCTTTTTAAAACAATTTTATTTCCATAGGTTTTTGGGGAACAGGTGATATTTGGTTACATGAGGAAGCTCTTTAGTGGTGCTTTGCGAGACTTTTGCACACCTATCACCCAAGCAGTGTACCCTGAACCTAATATGTAGTCTTTTATCCCTCACCCCTTTCCCAGCCTTTCTCCCTGAGTCCCCAAAGTCTATTGTGTCATTCTTATGCCTTTGCATCCTCATAGCTTAGCTCCCACTTATGAGTGAGAACATATTTTAATGTCCTAAAATAATTTTCCTTACTAGAATATAAGCTCCATGAGGAACAGGAATGCAACTGTCTTGTTTATCTTGGATTCCCAGTGGCTGAAACTATGATGGTGCAACACTGATTTTCGAAGTACGTAAGATAAAAAGATGAACTTATCACAGAATGATATCTTCACTGGTAGAAATTTCAGACACATCTGTGAGTCTTTGTTCTCTGTGGGCTTCCAATCAAAACTGTCTGCCTAGTTTATTAATTTCTCCAGGTCTGAGCTGATTCACAATGTAGAAGTCAGATGGTGTCCTAACTCCCTTGCATGTCAGGTGACATTTTCTAGTGATAGAAATCTTCTAGCGATAGACCCGATGACAATTTCTAGTGATACTGGACAGCCAACAGGGATATTTGGTTTCAGAAGTGAGTGGCTTGCTGGTAGGGGCACTGGGCTCCTGGCTTCTCCTTGCAAGATGTAAAGCTGAATATCAGCAACAAAAAAATGGCATTTCTGGTTTCCAATGGCAAGAGTCAAAGGTGGTAGGCAACCTGCTATTTGTGCTATAAAAGTTCCCAAAATGTGGCTGAATTTCTTTTTCAGGCTGTATAAGCTTTAAGACCTAACTTCTGATACCCCAGAATATGTTTTGAGCTTTGCAGTGTTGGATAAGAAAATCTTTTACTGCCTAAGGTAGTAAGTGTGAATTCTAGTCATTGCACCAAAGAAAAAAGGACTGCATGTGTTTTTTATGTTTGTTAGAACTGCCATAGCAATGTGTCACCATTTGAATGGCTTATGCAACAGAAATTGATTGCCATACGGTTCTGGAGGCCAGAAGTGTGAGATCAGGAGGATGTTCTTGCTGAAGATATGAGGTCAAGATTTGATCCAGCATTTTTTCTTAGTTTCTTGTAGTTTCTTGGTGGAATAAATCCAATCTCTGCTTCTGACTTACTTGACCTTTTCCCTGTGAGTCTTTATGTCCAAATATTTCCTTTTCATAAAGACACTGGTCATATTGGAGTAAGGGTCCACGTTATTCTAATAAGACCCAATCCTAACTTAATTGTATCTGCAATAAACTTACTTCAAAATATGGTCATATTGTAAGGTATTAGGGGGGCAGGAATGGCTTTATCATATAAATTTTTGGAGGATACATGAGTCAAATCATAATAAAAGCTGATGGACACAGATACCATGCAGGCTTGTAGAAAAATGGTGGAGATGATAGTTGCTAGTGGCACATCCAAGGACCACCTTCCACTTAGACAATGATGTTTCCCCTCTTTACACAAGACTGCTAAACATGGTTTTCTAGTCTGTTATGGTCTAATTGTTCACTCCCAGCATGAGCAGTTCGGTTTGTCCTAGGCGGATGTTACAGACATACTCGATGTCGTCATATCTTTCAAGGGCATGCTTCTAGCACAAAAGTGGTGCTGTCAGGGAGTCACTGTGAAGCTGTCCAGATTCATGGAAAATATGACAAATGACAATGTCACCTGTGTGCTGGGGCCCTTACAAGTGCTCATAAATCATTGAGTTCATATTATAATGTGGATTTTCAAGAGCATTTTCCAAAGATGACTTTTCTAGGTTAAATGTACCAACCTGTGTCTATTGTTCTTGCTTTTTTTTTTTTTTTTTTTTTTTTTTAGTTTATATACTGGTACCAAGCAAAAAAGGGTATTCACAGAGTGGCTAAATATATGAAATTCATTGTGTCCTAGATTATGACTGTATGCATTACTGCAGAAGAATATACAGTTTTCTA
>CAUYQU010076167.1:0-11287 GCA_963574635.1 Cheracebus regulus | reverse complement strand
GACAAGCCCAGGTCTGAAGATTTTAATAGATGAAGATAATTTTTTAGAAGTGTGCATCCCAGCACTTTGGGAGGCCAAATCCCAGCACTTTGGGAGGCCGAAGTGAGTGGATCACCTGAGGTCAGGGTTTAAGACCAGCCTAGGTAACATGGTGAAACCGAGCTCTACTAAAAATACAAAAAAGTTAGCTGGGCGTGATGATGCACCCTGTAATCCCAGCTATTTGGGAGGCTGAGGCAGGAGAATTGCTTGTACCTGGGAAGTGGAGGTTGCAGTGAGCAGAGATCACACCATTGCATTCCAGCCTGGGCAACAGAGTGAGATTCTTCTCAAAAAAAAAAAATTCTACAATATAGATAAGAAACACGTTTTCCGTTTTTAAAGTTCTTGCTATACTTATCTAATTCTCATTTAAAAATCTGTTACTGTAGCTGCAGTGGCTCACGTCTGTAATCCCAGCACTTTGGGAGGCCAAGGCGGCGGATCATGAGGTCAAGAGATCAAGACCATCCTGGCCAACATAGTGAAACCCCATCTCTACTAAAATACAAAAATTAGTTGAGTGTGGTGGTGTGTGCCTGTAGTCCCAGCTACTTGGGAGGCTGAGGCAGGAGAATTGCTTGAAGCTGGGAGGCAGAGGTTGCAGTGAGCCGAGATCGCGCCCCTGCACTCCAGCCTGCTACCTGGCAAAAGAGTGAGACTCTGTTTCAAAAAAAAAAAAAAGGATTTGTTACTGTAGTTCATACCAAAAAACAATATAATTGTTTTAAATGAGAATTAGGTATGGCAAGAACTTTAAAATGATATAATAGGGCTCTTCTTGCAAAGGAGGTACATAAATGCAGAAGTATAAATTTCCCTTTAATAAGAGAATGTGCTTTAATTATAGGGGAAAAAACAATTTGCATCTTAAATGTCTATTCATGTACTGGACCATAAATTGACTTGTTTGTATTGACAAGAAAGCTAAAGAAAACAGAAATTTAATATCCAGGCAGCTAAGCCCAACACTTATCTGTTGATTAACCAAGGTGAGGTAAAAGTCACAGTAGGATCCTCAATAACAGGTGTCATTTAATATTTAAAAAAAAAAACAAAAACAAAAAAAAGTCACAGTAGGAACTGTATTCAATTATTTATAATTAATGACAAATTTTCTCTGCTTCTTGATATTAATTTTAAATAAATAAGAACTCTCTTGATGTCAAATTGATTTCCTAGAGAGGCTCTTTTTATTTATTTTTTACTTAAATTTTTTTTCAAATCATCCATCCCAGAATGTCAGAGAGCCTCTTTTTACTCATCTAAATTATAACTCTTGCCCTCTATATTTGCATTTTTGTTAGTATTATTCAACATGTTGTAGATTATGCATAACATGATAAATTATTTTCACTTTTGTTATTGTTTTGTTTTGAGACAGGGTCTTGCTTTGTTGCCCAGGCTGGAGTGCAGTGGTATAATCTTGGCTCACTGCAACCTCTGCCTCCCAGGCTCTAGTGATTCTCTTGCCTCCTGAGTAGCTGGGTTTACAGACTTATGCCACCACATGGGGCTAGTTTTCGTATTTTTTTTTATGGAGTCAGGGTTTTGTTGTGTTGCCCAGGCTGGTCACGAACTCTTGGCCTCGAGCAATCCTCCCACCTCAGCCTCTCAACCTGCTAAGATTACAGGCATGAGCCGCTACACTTGGCCTGTTTATCTTTTTGCGATTGGCTTCTTTTAATTAGCATAATGTCTTAAAGGTTTTTCCATGTTGTAGCATATGTCAGAATTTCCTTCCTTTTTAAGGCTGAATTATATGCCATGGTATTTATATGCCACATTTTGTTTGTCCACTCCTCCACTGATAAGATATTTGGGTTGCTTTCACTTTGTGGATATTCTGAATAATGCTGCTATGAACATGAATATGCAAGAGATTTTTGGTACAGGCATACCTCATACTTTACTGTGCTTCAGTGACATTGCATTTTTTTTTTTTGTAATTTAAAAGTTTGTGGGAACCTTGGATCAAGCAAGTCTATCAGTGTCATTTTTCCAATGGCACGTGCTCATTTCTTGTCTCTGTGTCACATTTCAATAATTCTTGCAATATTTCGAACTTTTTCATTACATCATTGTTCTATCAGTTATGACAATCTTTAATCAGCGATTTTTGATGTCACTATTGTAACTGTTTTGGAGTGTCATGAACTGCACCCATGTAAGATGGGGCAAACAATTGATAAATGTTATGTGTTCTGACTCCTCCACTGACCGATCCTGTCTCTCTCCCTCTCCTTTTGCCTCCCTCTATCTTGAGATGCAACAATGTTGAAATTAGGCCAATTAATAATCCTACAGTGGCCACTTAGTGAAATAAAGTGAAATAAAGAGTCTCACATATCTCAATTTAAATCAAAAGCTAGAAATAATTAAGCTTAGTGAGGAAGGCATGTTGAAAGCTGAGATAGGTTGAAAGCTAGGCCTCTTGTGCCAAACAGCCAAGTTGTGAATGCAAAGGAAAGGTTATTGATGAAAATTATAAGTGCTACTCCAGTGAACACACAAATGATAAAAAAAAAAAACAAAAAAAAAAAAACAGCCTTATTGCTGATATGAAGAAAGTTTGAGTGGTCTGATGGAAGATCAAACCAGCCACAGCATTCCCGTAAATGAAAGCCGAATCCAGAGCAGGGTCCTAACTCTTTTCAATCTATGAAGACTGAGAGAGGTGAAAAAGCTTCAAAATAAAAGTTTGAAGCTAGCTGATGTTGGTTCATCATGTTTAAAGAAAGAAGCTGTCTCTGTAACATAAAAGTTCAGTGTGAAGCAAAAACTGGTAATGGAGGAGCTGCATCAAGTTATTCAGAAGATCTAGCTAAGATCACTGAGGTACCTACACTAAACAAAGATTTTCAATGTAGACAAACAGCCTTATGTTGGAAGAAGGTGCCATCTAAGACTTTCATAGCCAGAGAGTAGTCAACGTCTGGCTTCAAAGGACAGGTTGACTCTCTTGTCAGGAGATAGTTAGAGGTTTGTGGGAACCTTGGATCAACCAAGTCTATCAGCATCAGTGCTGGTGGCTTTATGTTAAAGCCAGCTCTCATTTACCATGCCAAAATTTTAGGTCCCTTAAGCATTATACTAAATTTACTATGCTCTATAAATGAAACAACAAAGATAGAATGTCAATACATCTGTTTATAGTATGGTTTACTGAATATTTTAAGGCCACTGTTGAGATCTACTGCTTTTAAAAAAATATTCCTTTCAACATATTTCTGCTCATTGACCATGGACCTGGTCACCCACAAGCTCTTATGGAAATATTACACAGAAATGAATGTTGTTTTCATGCCTGCTAATACAACATCCATTCTGTAGCCCATGGATCAAGAAATAATTTTGAATTTCAACTCTTATTATTTTAAGAAATACATTTTGTATGGCTTTAGCTACTGTAGATAGGGTTCCTCTGTTGGATCTGGACAAACTAAATTGAAAACATTCTAGAACAGATTCACTATTCTAGAAGCCATTAAGAACATTTGTGGTTCATGGGAGGAGGTCAAAATGGCAACATTAATGAGAGTTTTGGAAAAGAGGATCCCAACTTTCATGAATGGCAGCTTTGAGGGGTTCAAGACTTCAGTGGAGGAAGTCATTGGAGAAGGTGCTGGAAAGAGCAAGAGACCTAGGATTAAAACTGGAGTTTGAAGGGTGTGACTGAATCTCATTATAAAACTTGATTAGATGAGGAGTTGCTTTTTACGGATGAACAAAGAACAAAAAAATGGTTTCTTGAAATGGAATCTACTGGTGAAGATCCTATGACCATCGTAGAAATAACAACAAAGGATTTAGAATGTGACGTAAAGTTAGTTGATAAAACAGTGGCAGAGTTTGAGAGTATTCATTCCAATTTTAAAAAAAGTTATACTGTGGGTGAAATGCTATCAAACAGCATAACATGCTACAGAGAAATCTTTTGTGAAAGGAAGAGTCAATCAATGTGGCAAAATTCACTGTTATCTTATTTTAAGACATAGCCCCAGCCACCTTCACCTTCAGTAACCACCATTCTGTTCAGTTAGCAACCATCAACATTGAGACAAGACCTTTCACCAGCACAGATTACAACTCACTGAAGGCTCAGATGGTTGGTAGCATTTTTTAGAAATAAATTATTTTAATTAAGGTATGTACATTGTTATTCAGACACAATGCTATGGAACACTTACTAGATTACAGTATAGTGTCAGCATAACTTTTATATGCATTGGGAAACCAAACTATTTGTGTGACTAGCTTTATTACCATATTCACTTTATTACAGTGGATTGGAACAAAACTTTCAATATCTCCAAGGTATTCCTACATTAAAAAAAAAATCCCCAAATTATCCTACTGTGCAGCCAAGGGGGAGAACCACTAATAGTGTTTCTAAACTTAGAAGACAGTCCTATGTTGGAAATCTAACATAAATCTTATGAAGTTTTAAGACATACTATATGGCATCTATGCATTACTGTAGAAAAAGGTAGGAGCATTGCATCTATTTTCTATTTTGAAGTTTTGTTTTTTTTTTGTCTTCAATTTAAGGTGTTACTGTGGCCGACTGATTGGAGATCATGCTGGGATAGATTATGCCTGGACCATCTCAGCTGCTAAGGGTAAAGAAAGTGAACAATGGTCTGTTGAAAAGCACACAACGAAAAGCCCAACAGATACTTTTGGCACGATTAATTTCCAAGATGGAGAGCACACCTACCATGCCAAGGTTTGCTAATAACCCAAATTGTTTTGCTGGTTTCACACAGAGGGTAACTTCCAAATGTGTCGTCCAAATTGTATTTCCAAGTATAGATAATGGGATGACCTGGTTTTATTGCAGAAATGATCCATGATATTGACTCCCTTGAGACAAATTGCTTGATTCTCTTTCCTTTATGTCTAAAGGGCATTGTACCTTTCCTTGGTGTGGTGTGGTCAGCTCTTTATTTGAGTGACCTCTTACTTTCAGCAAGTTTATACTTATGCAGAGGAGAATGGCTTATTGCCCTGGGGACAATTGTCAATCCACTGCCTTATTTATTCTTAAGGAATGCAGAAAAGTTATTACCAAGGAGCAGGCTTTAGTTGCTCCTAAATGAACAATGACCATAACAATTACCAGTAATTTGCCACTGTTCTGTCTCCCAAGTTTTGTGAGAGCCTCTTCTCATGAAGACTTTGGGGGAATTTCTCTCTGCACCCACTGGATGATAATATTGCAAATTTTCGGTTTCCCCATTCCCAAAAATGGCAATTTTGCATGTGATTGCATAATACTGACAGGTTAGCTATTCCTTAGGTGTTTTCTGTTGAGTATATTAACCACCTGCTGCTCTATTAGAGGCAGCTTTCTCTGGAGCAACTGCAGGTAGAACCCACCTCAGGAAAGCTCTGAGTCAGCTCTTCCCTGGAGTGTGACCATCAGCTGGCTGGATCTGAAGTGCCAGTTTCTAATAGTTCAATCCTAAAAAATTTTCATAGTACAGTTCTATAATAATTTATATTAACAGTTATTAGTCCTTGCATTTAACCTTGTTGATGTTTCTAGTTGACAGAGAAATTGCCTTTATCTTCTTCTCCAATTTTTCTTGGAAGCTAATTCTCATAGAATTCTGTGTATAATTTTCCCTTGTTTTACTTTTCCTTTTTTTGCCTTTATGTTTTATTTATTTTTATTTATTTATTTTTTTTGAAGTGGAGTCTCGCTCTGTCTCTAGGCTAGAGTACAATGGTGTGATCTCAGCTCACGGCAACCTCTGCCTCCTGGGTTCAAGTGTCTCTCTCACCTCAGCCTCCCAAGTAGAGGGATTGCAGGCATGTGCCACCATGCCTGGCTAATTTTTTATTTTAGTAGAGACAGGGTTTCACCATGTTGGCCAGGCTGGTCTCGAACTGCTGACCTCAGATGATGCAGGTTCCTCGGCCTCCCAAAGGGCTGGGATTACAGCCTGAGCCGTTGTGCCTGGCCTATTCTTAATACTTTCATTTATGCACTTTTCAACAAATATTTGCTGGGTACCCATACTTACTGTGTCCCAAAGATTTTTTTTTTTTTGAGGCGGAATATTTTGAGATGGAATCTTGCTCTGTTGTCTAGGCTGGAGTGCAGTGGCACAATGTCAGCTCACTGCAGCCTCTGCCTCTCTGCCTCCTGGGGTCAAGCGATTCTCCTGCCTCAGCCACCCAAGTAGCTGGGACTACAGGCACCTGCCACCATGCCCAGCTAATTTTTGTATTTTTAGTAGAGATGGGGTTTGATCATGTTGGCCAGGCTGGTTTTGAACTCCTGACCTCTGGTGATCCACCTGCCTCCACCTCCCTAAGTGCTGGGATTACAAGCATGAGCCACCATGTCCGGCTCCAAAGATCATCTGTTTTGTATACTAACATTGCTTACGATCTAGTGAGAAAAACAGAAAATAAACATATTATCACGGAGGACATATGCTCTGCAAAGGGAATACAGGTTGTTTGAGAGAATGAAAAGGGTAACTCCTCCTCTTTTGGGGGGACAGTGTGTGTGTTAAGGAAGCTGTCTAACAGTAGGGACAGCTAAGCTGAGGTCTGAAAGGGAGTGAGGCAAATGGTGTCTCATGAGGCAAGGGGTGTGACTACTCTTAGGCATGGGGACTAGCTGGTCCCTATGGGAGCTAGTTAGAGAGAATATGGTACATTTAGAGACCTAAAAATATGCTTAGACCTGAAAATATGCTTAGACATCTCTCCTGATAATTAATATCTTTTATATTTAGTATTAGGCTCCAGTTACAAACTACCTACCTATGGCAAGTATTAGAGCGAAAAAAAAACAAACAAAAAAAACCAAACCAAACAAAAATTGATTCAAATAAAATAAGATGAATGCATTTTATTTGATGTCAAAGAAGAGAAGAAGATATTCATATTTAGGTCCAGATTCTCATGCTGAGCTGCAGGGAAGCTTGGGAGAGCTGCTTATTTCTCTCTCTGCTGCATTCCCTTTCTCAGTTGTTTATCTCTCTCATCTCATTCCATGAAGGATTTGAAGTGAATTTCTGCCAGTAAGAATCTGCCTAAGGATATTCGTTACAAAGGAGACAGATAGGAAAGAATGATTACAGATGCAGAGACTCTCCATTAAACTTTAGCATAGTCTTCAGCTGGCCTTTGGAGAAAAGAATGCCTGTGCAGATAATTAAGTTCATTCAGGTTGTTTTTCCTGAAATCTCAAGGGGAAATACCTCACAGGACAAAAAGGACTTACAGTTGAAGGAGAGGGATGCCTGAGAGGAAGTGCATTCAAGAGAAGGTGAGCTAAACCAGCACTGGCTCTTCTGTACTTACTATTTGGAGCAACAGAAAGCATTTCACAAGAGTCAATTTGTATTTTTTTCTACTAACCATGGCAGCTCAGATACCTCACTTGTTAATTGAGTCCTGGTTATTCTTATGTTCTTTTTTTTTTTTTTTTTTTGAGACAGAGTCTCACTCTGTCACCCAGGCTGGAGTGCAGTGGCTCAATTTCAGCTCACTGCAACTTCTGCCTCCCAAGTTCAGGCGATTCTTGTGCCTCAGCCTCCCCGAGTAGCTGGGACTACAGGCATGCACCACCACATTCAGCTAATTTTTGTATTTTTAGTAGAGATGGGTTTCGCCATGTTGGCCAGGCTGGTCTTGAACTCTTGAATTCAGGTGATCTGACTGCCTTAGCCTCCCAAAGTGCTGGGATTACAGATGTGAACCACTATGCTCTGCCATGATTATTCTTATATTCTTTCTATTATTCACATTTTTCAATAGCTGCACTATTCCTGATATTCAGAAATTTTAATATTTTAATTATGGAATAAAGGAATTATGTATCAAGAAGTTCAAGCCAGATGTGTTGGCTCACACCTGTAATCCCATCACTCTGGGAGGTTGAGGTGGGTGGATCACCTGAGGTCAGGAGTTCGAGACCAACCTGTCCAACATGTTGAAACCCCGTCTCTACTAAAAACAACAAAATTTAGCTGGGTGTGGTGGCACGGGCCTGTAATCCCAGCTACTCAGGAGGCCGAGGCTGGAGAATCACTTGAACATGGAAGATGGAGGTTGCAGTGAACTGAGATCGCACCACTGCACTCCAGCCTGGGTGACAGAGCATGACTCCACCTCAAAAAAAAAAAAAAGAATTTCAAAGATGAATGGGAAATTGTTTTAAATTGCTATCATGTTCTGGAGGATCATGTGATAATTCCTATTTGCATGTATGGAGATCTTCACTTGTGGTTGTTTTGTTTCATAATTCATGGTTTCTTATCGTCCTTACTTCTTTCTATAACTCTGGCTTATTCTTGCTGTTGATTCGTATAGGTTTGAGGGAGACGAACTCATCTCAATATCATTTGAATAATCTGCATTTGCTGGAAAAAGCAAGCCAGCCATGCAGTACAATCTTAGGTAAAATAAAAAATGATTCTGGGGCTACCTGCTGGCTTTGATTTCCCTTATCTTTTATTTTGCTTACATTGACTATTAAAGAGATGACTGTTTTATGAAAAGTATTTATTTTGGAATGAAAGTGTTTTCAGAGGGATAATGGTTAGAAGGTAAAATTTGCAATTTTAAAAAAGAGAATAATTAGAAGATAAAATTTACAATAAATTAAATGTCCATGCTCTTGAATCTTAATTTAAATTATAAATATGTGAAATGGTTAAGTAAACAGAAAGCCATAACATTTATGCACAATCCCATTTCACCTATTTGTTATAGCTTCTGATGAAAAGGTTTGCTGACATAGTGATTTTGGCCAATTGTTTGAAGCATTTCTTTTTTGTGAGATGGAGTCCCGCTCTGTCGCCCAGGCTGTAGTGCAGTGGCGTGAGTGGAGTGAGTGATCTCAGCTCACTGCAATCTCTGCCTCCTGGGCTCAGGCAATTCTCCTGCCTCAGTCTCCTGGGTAGCTGGGATTACAGGCATATGCCACCCTGCCTGGCTAATTTTTTGCATTTTTAGTAGAGACGGGATTTCACCATGTTGTCCAGGCTCGTCTTGAACTCCTGACCTAAGGTGATCTGCCCACCTTGGCCTCCCAAAGGGCTGGGATTACAGGCGTGAGCCACCATACCTTGCTGTTTGAAGTATTTCTGCCTCACCCCAGGTTCTTTGGAGAGCATTGGTGGGCCAGCCTTGAAAACCACAGGAAGCTTTCCTGCAGTGACTTGTAATTACCAGAAGGAACTTAATGGGAGTGTGGAATCTTTTAAAAGTAAATATTTCCATTACATGAAGATGAACTTTAAAGAGATCCCACATATTTCCTTTTAGATTTTGGCCATTTCAGTTGCCCTGCTGTGTGCTCGTTGTTTCTGTGCCTGGCATATCTTTTTTACTATGTTCTGTTCACCCATATGTGCTTTTCTTGCAGTATATTCGAACTTCTTATGATACAAAATTGGATCGTCTGTTACATTTAATGTTGAAAGAGTGGAAAATGGAACTGCCCAAGCTGGTAATCTCAGTACATGGGGGCATCCAGAACTTTACGATGCCCTCTAAACTTAAAGAGATTTTCAGCCAAGGTTTGATTAAAGCTGCAGAGACAACAGGAGCATGGATAATAACTGAAGGCATCAATACAGGTAAAGCTCCCTCCCTCCCTGCCTCTCACCCACCATCTCTCCCTCTCTCCCACCCTCCATCCTTTCTTCTTCCCTCTTTCCTCCTTCCTTCCTTCCTTCTGTTCTTTTGTTCTTTCATTCTTTCTTCACTTTCCCTTTTCTCTTTCTTCTTTCTAACTGAATCAGGTAGTGTGCCACCTAATCTCTGCTCTGCAGCGCTCCTAGGATATGAGGTGCCGTGAGGAAGAAAGATGAAAAGCATAGTAACTAGAGAATAAACCCAGAAGTATCACAGGTTTTTCCTGGAATGTGCTTTTAACATTGTCAGAATATATTATTTTAACACAACTTCAGATAAACCTCTGGAAAAGAAAATAGTCTTTCCTGAGCTCCCAACTATAGCAAGTCTAGAAGGGACATCGAATCTATGCAAGTGCATAGTGTGTGTGGGCCTGGACTTCGCTAAACTCATATAATCATTGTCAATTTCTCAGACTTGGGAAATGAGTGATATGGGTAAAACTCACATTACGTGTTTTAGGCATGAGTAGACACTTTTTTTTTTTTAAACTACATGATTGCCGAAACACTCACCATCTCAATCATTGACTCTTTTATACTTCTTGAAATCTGAAATTCAAGAACTTGATATGGTGGGCTCTGACCTTATTTCTTTGCTTCAGTGTTTGTGAACTCTCTGCACATAAGGACAACCTGGGGAGCTTTTAAAATACAGATGTATACACTCTTCCCCAGATGAATTAGAGGCTTTCAGTGTGGAGTTTCTGAAGCATGTCAGCCAGGATTGAGAACTAGTGATTCCATAAACTCTTGTCTCTTACCAATTTGTTACTCACCTGTGGTTTTCTATCTTCTCTTTACTTTTCTCTCTTCTGATTTAGCGTGCCCTCGCCAGGGTCTCCTATCAAATTTTGCCCATGTTTAAAGATCTACACGAGATGCCAACAAAACCGTGAGACAGCCTCGTAAATATCTCAGCTAGAGTTACTCACTTTTGTCTTTTAATTTCTACAGCATTTACTGCCTGTAGCACCTGTAGAATGTTGATATTTTGCCTTACAGGTTAGGATGAGTCAGTGTATTAGCTCTCCTTCTGATTGTGTACTAGGGGCCAGGGTCTGAACATCTGCCTAAGCATTTAGCACCCTGTACTGATATAACAAAGTTTCTTTTGACTGAAAAGAAATGAAGGAAGTGAATGACTGAAAAAACAAAGCAAAATAAAACCAAGGGATTTGACCTGTCACGAATAGGTAACACAGTAGTTTATCATGCATATTTTATAGAGATTGTTTCACATTCTTGAAAGAAACTGAAGTTGGCAGAGTTCTAAGTCCATTTTATGGTTCTTATTTGATTTCCAGTAAAAAAGTGGGTGGGTAGGGAAGTTTCACATCATTCATTAAAAAGCCAGTCTTGGGCAAGGCTTTTTCTTTGAATCAGGAACTGCACGTCATGCTTTGTTTTACTTAATGCCTTAAAAAGATCATTTAGGTTAGGGCCAGCTAACCTAAAGGAACACAAATAGAGTAGTGTGAAGATGATTGAAATACTTTATATGAACAAAAGAAATGGGAAATGAGAAATACTTGGATCTCCACTAAACAACAGTCAGGCTGATGCAGTGGTTCATGCCTCTA
>CAUYQU010076166.1:0-13128 GCA_963574635.1 Cheracebus regulus | reverse complement strand
TCCAGCAGTGAGGATAAAAATCTCTGCAAAGTCCTTGAATTAAGAGAGTGTGGCCCAGAAAGTTCAATGTGTCTGAGAAAAGCCCCCTGCAACACTGGAGCTCCCACCCCCATAGACCAGCTGCTACATGTTGCTAAGATTGTCAAGGGTGTTTGTGAGAACCGAATGAAATAATGTCCATAAGCACCAAGCAAGTGCCTGGCACACGGACAGAACTCAAAAACTACTTGCTTTGAAGACTTGGAACCAACCCAGATGCCCATCAGTGATAGAATGGATAAAGGAAATGTGGCACGTATGCACCATGGAATACTATGCAGCCATAAAAATTGAGGAGTTTGTGTCCTTTGTAGGGACATGGATGAATCTGGAAACCACCATTCTCAGCAAACTAACACAAGAACAGAAAATCAAACACCGTACGTTCTCACTCATAGGTGGGTGTTGAACCACGAGAACACGTGGACTCAGGGAGAGGAACATCACACACAGGGGACAGTTGTGGGGGGTAGGGGAGAGACAGCAGGGGGTGGGCAGGGAGGGGAGGGTGGAGAGGGATAACATGGGGAGAAATGCCAGGTATAGTATGCACCTAAAGTTAAATAAATACTTTTTTTTTTTTAAGCGAGTGCTGGGAAGGTGACCGGCACTATTTTTCCCTGATTCCTCTAATGAGTTTAGCCAGATTATAAGATTCTAGATCATTTTGTGTGTTTTCTCATGGGTTGTTAATAAAGTACACATGACCTTTCTACTTACATGCTTGCTTAAACTGTAGGTGGTTTTAGATCATGAGAAAATCTCATGTTGCCCAAACACTTCTAGGAATCCTGTACAATGGCCTGGGGTTCCATGCCTTTTCCATAAATTTGTTTCTGTATTGAGCAGCACCAAATGCAAACTCTGGGCTGTATGCTGGGAATAATGCTCCAGTGGTTCTCAGACATCGACTCATGTGCCAGCTACCTGTGGTGTTGGTTAATCATGCAGATTTCTGGGCTCGAGCCTCACTCTGGCAGGTTTCAGGTAGGGCCCAAGACGTGTGCTTTTTCATTCGGATCTCATCTAACGCGGGAGTTCTGCCAAGCACACTCAGACAAACACCTGAGGGGGATTGGCTGGCCTTTGTAAAAGTACAAGAAACACAGCCCAATTCTCATGTCTGATACGAGTACCCATCACCGCCTCCAGAGCAAAACTCTCATGAAACACTGAGGCTCCAAGACTGCCCAAATGGTGGGCGTCAGTTCTGTTTTTCCAGCACCACTGCTTCCAGGAAATTCCAATCCACATAGCTAATCATTCCTAAAAAATTAGATTGCTACAGATGCAGCAGATAGCAAAAGTGCGTTCTTTAAATCAGCAGGATGTATATATTAATTAATAAGATATATGTATTGAGATTATATAGATCCTGTTAATTTAAAGAACACACTTTGGCTATCTGCTACATCTGTAGTAATCTAATTTTAAACATATGTGTAGCAATATATATATATATATAGAGAGAGAGAGAGAGAGAGAGAGAGAGAGCAATTTGAGCAGAAAGTACAGACAGCTCCCTTGTGCCCCAGCATTCCCATTTCCCTCGTGATTAACACCTCACATTAAATAGTATGGTAACTCTACTAAAGTCAATGAACGAATATAGACGTCTAATTATCAACTAACAGCCATGGTTTCCAGGAGGGACACTCTTGATGTTTTCCGTGCTCCGAGCTTTCACAAATGCATAATGTCCTACATCCACCGTGACAGCATCATACAGAATGCTTTCACTGCCCTGACAACCCCCTGTGCCCTGCGGCCTAGCCATGCCTCCTTCCCTGCCCCCAAACGGCATATTTAATTTTGACAGATGCTCTCAAAGGATCAAAACTAGCTTCATTATTCATTTTCTTGTTTTTATAAATATTATTAGTCTCAGAGTAAGAATTTGGATAAGTCTTTGAACTTTATATAATCTACTTTTTATAGCATTGCTATCACTACCGTATCAGCATAAACAGCACCTGGAAGTCATTTCCAGGAGCCCTTGGCTGTTGGCTGGGCTGCATTCCAGAGCTGCTCAGGCCCCGTGCTGTGTGCCTTCCCTGAAATGCCTCTGGTCCTTACATCCATCACAGTTAGGCTCCGGGCTGCTATCCCCCATTAGTACCCAAGAAGGGGGGTGTTCTATGGCGTGGGGTTTTATTAAGGCTCACATAAGGGCCAGGTATGATGGTTCATGACTATAATCCCAGCACTTTGGGAGGCTGAGGTAGGAGGATCACTTGAGGTCAGGAGTTCAAGACTAGCCTGCGCAACAGTGTCCACAAAACTTTTTTTTTAATTAGCCGAGTATGGTGGTGCATGCCTGTAGTCTCAGCTACTCAAAAGGCTGAGGCTGGAGGACCACGTGAGCCCAGGAGTTCAAGGCTACAGTAAGCTATGATTGCACCACTGCACTCCAGCCCGGGGAATAGAGCCAGACCCTGCCTCAAAAAAATAAAAAAGTTTATGTTGCCCTACAGCTTGGCCCAAGTCTTCCTTACAGAACATATGCCCAAAGAATTCTATAACTAGCTGTGGTCTAAGGCTCAAGTTTAGGGGGTAACCACACCCTCTCCAGACACCTGGCTGCAAGGAGAGAGGGAGAAAGTCACAGCCGAAATGGATGTGGCTGGGACGACAGTGGGTCTCTAGAAGGCCCCTAAAGGCCTTGGCGGACATGCTCCTGAAGGACCTTGCAGGGGACTTTATTGCTATACTGGCCCACTGCACATGGTCTTGGCTTTTGCTTCTGGTCATCCCCAAGAGGAGACCTGCAGGGGGCCCTACCCTCCCATTTCCTCCAACTCCTGTTTATCATGAAAACTCTAATGGACAGAGAAGTCTTCTGTGCCTCTAGGTGGTGAAAATGACCAGATTTGGTTGTGAGGTTATAGTGGTGGGCATCAGTTCAGTGTTACTAAAGAGCAGCAAGAAAAAAAAAGATGTAACTATAAACTTTCCATTCTCACAGTTATTTTGAGACCTGAGTGCCATGTTTAATTTTTTTCAACAGAAAAGGCGGCACGAGGAAGAAGTTAACCGCAGGGAGCCCATGAGAATTTTCCACGTGGACAATGGCGCTCAGTGTCTGTTTCATTATTTGTGCTTCCTGTAGATACCTGGATGATTCTCGGGCCTCAGTGTGTTCTCTCTCCCTCCCTGCTGAGACACAAATGAACGATGCACACTGCCCAGCCAAAACCAGGACAGAATGTCTTCTTCCCTCTGGGAACACATGCCCAGGGCCAATTCCAAGGCTCCCGCCTGGGCCCCATTCAGGCAGTGCTGAAACGACGATCCCCAGTGACCACTTTCCTGACACGGCAGAAGCAGCAGTGACAAATCCACTAGCCCTGAGTACACCTGGGAGCTCAGACTGTGGCTTGAGTTTCAGAGGAGAGTGCAGAGAGTCATGGTCCTCCGTGAAGGATGGCTTCCACCCGAGGGGTGCTGGTGAACCTGAATCACTCTGCTGGATGGTACTGGGGGTTACTGCAATCCACACCCCTCCCACTGATACCCCTCCCTCCTAGCACCCCTCACCCCTTGCCACCTTTCCCTTCTCATCCTCCCTCCTTGTACCCATCCTTCCCCCACACCTGGCCGACACCCACTCCTGAGTCACTGTCAGCTCCAGGACTCAGAATCGGCATCCTGGGTGTTTGGCAGGAGCCAAAGGAGCATCTTACAGGATCTCAGTTTCACAGATGGGAAGAGAGCAATTCAAGCAAATGTGACTTCTACATTTGCTTGAAGTCACCCATCAGCCTTTATGTCACATTACAACCTAGCGTCCCAGGGAATATGAACTCATAGGGTACTTGGTGTTTTCCAACTATAGGGGGGATTCTGGCACAAATAAAGTTTGCCACTAGGACCCTCTGTCGCCGCGGTCTGTGCCCTGTCCCACTCCTGTGACATACTCTCTGCCCACAAGACAGTAGCCAAGAGTGGAGGCTGAGTGTGACCACCCGCCTGTCCCCAGTTATTAAAGGCCACCAGAGAACAAGCCCTGAGTGCCACAAAAAAGGGTGTTGAGGAAACATGTCCCCAGCTGTCATCAAAGAGAATCATTTCACATGATTTAGATCATAAGCAAACTCTTCCACCTTTGTTTTTTAAAATAACAGCTTTATTGAGATATGCATCACTTGCCATGAAACTTACTCTTTTAAAGTGTACAGCCCAGGGTTTTCAGTGTATTCACAGGATTGTGCAACCATCACCTCTAATTTCAGAACATTTGTGTCCCTCCAAAAAGAAACCTTTCACACATCATTCTCCTCTCCCCACAGCCTCTGGCAACTACTATCTATTGTGTCTCTGTGGATTTAGCAGTTACAGGCATTTCATATACGTGGAATCACACTAAACATCCTTTCATGACTGACCTCTGTCATTTAGCATGATTTTATGAGGTTCACCATGCCGGAGCAGGCATCTATGCTTCCATCCTTCCTAAGGCTGAATAGTATTGCACTGTATGGATAGACCACATTTAGTCTGTCTGTTGGCTGACGGACGTTGAGTTTCTTCACTTTTTGGCTAGTATGAATCACGTTGCTCTAAGCACAGGTGAACATGCCTCTATGGGGGCATGTGTTTTCCCTTGCTTTGGGTATGCCTGAGGGTGGAATTGCTGGGCTTCCTTCTTTCTTGATAAGTGGAGCACACCTATGTGCCCATCCCTGAATCTCTGGGGTGTAGAGGCACTGCCTGAGCTCATCTGTGCCCTGAGTCACAGGGCTGTGCACCATTACCGATTGCCCTCTATGTGCCAGGGACTTATCAGTGAGCAAGACAAAGGCCCTGCCCTCATTAACTCACAATCCATGTCCTCCTGTGCCATCCCCAACATCCCACCTTGGTCAGGCCCAGTGTCCAGGTGTCTTCAACTGCCAACCTGCCCCGTATTTTTTTGCCCTTGAGTTCATCCAGACATCAGGGTGCCCTATTGAAAATGCTGGTTAATATGACCTCTCTGCTCTAACCCCCATGGTGGAGTCCCCGTCATCAATGGGACAGAGCTGGTGTGACTGCATCAGACCAGTCAGGTTCAGCTTTTATGAAAGGAAGTTGTGAGTTGCTTTTCAGTTGCCATGGACCCCCAAGTTGAAGGTCATGTAACCTGAGTGAGGGAATGTGCTCTCTTTCCAGGTCCACAAGGGGGCGTAGTTTTAAGGGCAAGAACTTGGCAGCACCATGCCCCTCCTCCCATGCCTCTCAGTCCAGGAGATTTAATGGTTTCTGTTTAATTTTTGTGGGCATGGGAAAGGGTCAAAAGTCAATCACTCTAGAGGAAGTTTAAAGGAACTCTTCTCATTGGCCAGGGAGGCTTGGAGAGGGAGGGAATTCCCCAATTCATTCTTGAGAGAGTGGGAAACCAAGAATCTTGGAGAAGTGTCCTCTCAGGGGAGCCTTCAGCTCCCCTGAGCCCCTGAACCCCAACATGAGCATGCCCAGATGAACCAAGCATGCAACTATGGGCAGAACCTAAGTGCTCAGACCGAGGAGCAGGGACTGAATTAAGAAGCAGAACTCACATGGCGGGATCCAGGATCTAATCAGATTGAGCCTTGGCATCACCCATGGCAGCACGCAGTCAGATCACGTCTACCAGCATCACCTCGTTGCAAGATCCAATCAAATCACACCTCGTTGCCCTATGCTTATAAAATCCAGCCCAGCCCCTAGCCTGGGGAGACAGAGTTGAGTGGTTGTTCTCTGTCTCCTTGCCAGAGTACCAGCAAAAAAGATTTTATTTTCTCAAAAGCCCATACCATGGTATTGGCACATTGGGCAGTGAGCCCACTGATTGCTTGGTCACACGGGGACACTCTGGGGCCCACACAAGCCGGGAATGATGCAGCCTTTACCTGCTGTTCCAGCTGCATCTGAGCCCAGCATCCCCTGAAGGCGACCCCCCACCTGCACAGAGCTGCATGCAGTTCTCAGACACCTCCTGGCTGTGTTCAACTCCTGTGGATTCCTTCAGAGCCACCCCCCCATTTCCTCATCTAACTGCCCAGCAAGTGCCTACTATGCACCAGACACTGGGATTCAGCAGTAAATCACACAAACATGATCCCCACCTTATCCTCCCAGGGCCCTTATTAATCCAAGGCTCACCTCCCTTCTCAAATCTTCTGTGAACTCACATGCTCCCTCTCAGCTCAGGGCCACTGATGGAGGAAGCCAGAGAGCAGCACGTGAACCCGTGTGCTCAGGAGGCTGATGGAGCCGATGCAAAACCCACCTTGACCTCTTCTTAACCCGAAGATTTTACCAAGTCAAATAACTTCTGAACTGCAAATTCCTAGATTGTGAAATGCCCAAAGGACGCTGAGCATGCACTAAGTAATGCAAGTGTGACATGTGCAGTATGGTGCTGGTTCATCTCCAGAGGCCGTTGGGAAACTGGCACCTGTTTTTGCCAGGGCTTGAGCATGGAACACACTAATTTCCCCAATGGCATTATCACATTGTGTTACTTTTGATTTACATGTTCTTTCTCAGAGAATCTCAAGGGCAGCGATGATTTATTAATTGTGGAATCCTTTGTTCCTAGAACATTCCTTGAAAATAAACTATTGGCTTGCTTTCCACTTATTTTCTTAATTACCCCTGAGAGGCAGAGATTGGAATCACACTACGCTGGGCAGCTCCATGTTTTCCTGGTAACTGCAGGACAATCCCAATGCACAGAGAAGGAACCTGAATGGCTTAGGTCAGCCACATGGTGATGACATTCAGTGCCCTTCACCCCAGAGACTCGCCTGTCTTCACAGTGGTCTCCCCTCCCCACACTGAGCCCTCGAACTTCCTGTTTCCAGGGACCAGAGTGCACCCAGCTCTGCTTGTCCATTAGGACAGATGCCAGGGCCTTCTGCACGCCATCTGACCTCCGCAATATGCCGCTTCCTAATGAGGGACCGGAATCGGGTCCAGTTGCTCACACTTCTAATTTCAGATAGGCAGCCTCAGTGAAGTTCTGCCATCAGGCTAAGGCCCCACTGATCCTCGACCTTTGCTGCACAAAGAATCACCTGCGGATCTTAGAAAATACTGCTTCCTGGCTACTGCCCCATCATTAGTGTGACATAGGGTTGTTTTTTTTTTAAAGCTCCCCAGGGATTTGTAAATGTCTACTGAAGACTGAGAACCCCTGGGTGAGCTCACAGGGCAAAGAGCCTTTTGAGGCTGCCCCCCGCACCCCCCTTCCCCACAGTTGCTTCCTCACCTCCAGCTGTGGGGCCACACAGAGCACCGGACCATTGTGTTCATTGTGTTGTTAGAGACCGGGGTTAAAAGCACTCTGTCTGTAATATCCAGGACAGATAGGCTGGCAGTGGCTGCTCAAACCGTTACACACAGATTAGTATTTGGGGAGGTGAGGTCAATTTTCCCATTATGGAATGCTGCAGTTTAAAATGCAAGCAAACAAACAAAAACAAGGAAAAAGTGAGCTTTTTAAAACTAAGGTAAAATTTGCCCTCAACTTCCTGGGCCTGCTTGGGCTCTGCTGCTGGAGCGGCAGAAGCAACTCACTTCCCTGCTTCCATGCACCTGTTTCATGTAATGTATTTTGCAGAGATTTGAAGACAGGGTACCCAACTGTGGGCAGCTTACAGCCTGAGGCTAGAGACAGACACTCCTGAACAGTGAACAATTCTGCAAGGTGCCTGGCAATAGTACTATGCGGGGAGGGAGCAGGAACAAGGTGCTATGAGGTGGGGTGGAGGAGGAAATGAACTCTGCCTGGGAGAAGTGGGAATACACATTTCAGTGGGGTCTGGGGCAGGTGCATGCAGGGAAGCACCTCGTGGGCATGGGCAGGTTTGTGGGTAGGTGTGGGCAGGAGTGGGCAGACATGGGCAGGAGTGGGCAGACATGGGCAGGGGTGGGCAGGCATGTGGGCAGGGCATGGGGCTTGTCCAAGCCAGATGCCATTAGGCACAGGTGTCTGTGGTGGGGGACACCGTGGAGACAGAGAAGGTCCGCTGGGGTCCCATGGAGGGGCACCTTGTAGGGCACACTAACTCTAGTTCGATGCAAGGTGCTCAAAGTTGAAGGCAGAGGAGTGGTGTGACTGACCTGTGCTTGGGAGAGGGTTGGGAAGAGAGGATGCCAGACAAGAGGGGCTGAAATTGTCCTGTAATAGTCCAGGTCAGGAGTGTTAATGATGCCCCAGCGAAGGCAGTGACTATGGCAAGGAGAGTTTAACATGTGACTCAGCTCAGCAAACACTGGGAACTCACTATCTGTAAAGCAGGACATGGCCAGGCGCGGTGACTCATGTCTGTAATCCCAGCACTTTGGGAGGCCGAGGTGGGTGGATCATGAGGTCAGGAGTTCAAGACCAGCCTGACCAAATTGGTGAAACCTCGTCCCTACTAAAAATACAAAAATTAGCCAGATGTGGTGGCACGCACCTCCCAGCTACTTGGGAGACTGAGGCAGGAGAATCGCTTGAACCCGGGAGGCGGAGGTTGCTGTGAGCCAAGAAGATCACGCCACTGCACTCCAGTCTGGGCAACAGAGCAAGACTATGTCTCAAAAAAAAAAAAAAAGGACACATCATGGAGACAGCCTTCAAATGCTTGGAAGACGATAATCATGCCCCTGTGCTGTAGCAAGGTCTTTTTTTTTTTTTTTTTTTTGAGACAGTCTTGCTCTGACACCAGGCGCCAGCCTGGAGTGCAGTGGCATGATCTCAGCTCACTGCAACCTCCACCTCCTGGGTTCAAGCAATTCTCCTGCCTCAGCCTCCCAAGTAGCTGGGACTACAGGTGCGTGCCACCATGCCCAGCTAATTTTTGTATATTAGTAGAGACGGGGTTTCACCATGTTGGCCAGGATAGTCTCAATCTCTTGACCTCATAATCTGCCTGCCTCGGCCTCTCAAAGTGCTGGGATTACAGGCGTGAGCCACCGTGCCTGGCCTGTGGCAGGTTCTTTAAGGGGTGTGACTGTAGGTGCACGTGGGCAGAGCTGTGCCGTAGCAGGAGAAGTGGAGGACAGCGGTGGGGTGGGAGTGTGGGGAAGCCTTTCCTGCCCTCTGGGTTCTCTCCTCTCTTTCATGGCGGGGCCTGGAGTTCCATTCGCCAGGCAGCACAGAGGGAGGGCTCCAGAGGCCTCTCAGTGTGTTCAGGATGTTACACACATAGCATTCCAGACAGATGGACCCATGATTTGACAATGAAAGTAAGGGAGAACTGTATTTTTTGGTAATTAAATTAGATGCAAAAGCTGTGACGAATTATCAGAAGGATATCCTTCTTCCCTCTCTCCTAGGAGAGTACCTTCCGGGAATCACAGAATCGTCTTGTAACGGAACCAGTCATGGGAGATGGAGAGTGGGAGGATATGGTGCTGACTCCACAGGGGACCCTCGTTGGCACCGAGAGGCCACTTGGGTTGCTGTGGTCTGGCTGAGCACTGTCAGGGCTCAGCTCCCGCACTGACTTCAGCTAGGAGACAGAGAAATACAAACGGCTTCTCCGAGGAGAGCAATGTGCTGCGTGGGACCCTTTGTTTTGTCTTCACAGCGTATGAGACAGTGTAAGACCGCATCCTCAGTGGCTCCCTTGCAGAGAATGAATCTACTCTAGGTAAGTCACGGCAGAGAGAGGTTTGTTACAGATTATTTCAGAGCCGACAGTTTTACACAAGAGCTGGAAGGCAGATTCAAAGTTCAGAAATGACTCCCAAACCACACCTCAGGACCAGCCACTGGGGTGCTGCCTCCCCCAGACTCTGAAAACTTCCAGCCCCAGAACTACCTGAACTTGGCCTCCATCTGGCCCAGAAGTCACAACTTCTCTCGTGACTCCAGAACCAAATTATACTTGTTGCCATCTGCACAGTAAATGGATGCCCTAGAACCCAACCCCCAACTTCCTCCTAGCTCTTGGCTCATCCTGGAGCCTTCGCTGAACAAATGCCTGCACACCCAAGCCTGCCCGAGCAGCAGGAACGCAGCCTCCAAGTCACTTGGGCCTGCCAGGTCCCGCTGAGTGTGCTGACCGGCTGAACACAAATCCTATTTTGAGGTTCTTACCTAGAGGGCCTGGAGATGGGCAGCTTCGAGTTTGGTTTCTACACAGGAGAGAGAGTGAGAGGAACGCTGGAGTCCAGGACACATCTCAACGCATGGGACCTTGAGAGTCGGGGAGGGGACAGGGACCCTCGGACCCGGTGTCAGCCTTAGGAATCAGAGAAATCCTGTCTCCCCGTGACTCCTCCCCCGACATTTGGCCCGGCAGGCTGGTCTCTCTGTCCTAAACGTGCCCTGTATCCACTCCGACTATACATGTCTGTATCCACTCCAATTCCGCGTGCCTATATCCACTCCGACTCCACGTGCCCGTCTCCGCTTGGACCCCACGTGTCCGTCTCCACTCCGACTCCACGTGTCTGTATCCACGTGCCCGTCTCCACTCCGACCCCACGTGTCTGTATCCACTCCGACTCCATGTGTCTGTATCATCTCCGACTCCACGTGCCCGTCTCCGCTCTGGCCCCACGTGCCTGTCTCTGCTCCCGCCCCATGTGCCTGTCTCTGCTCCAGCCCCACGTGCCCGTCTCCGCTCAGGCTCCACGTGTCTGTATCAACTCTGAATCCACATGCCCGTCTCCACTTCGACCCCACGTGCCCGTCTCCAATCCGACTCCACCTGTCCGTCTCCACTCCAACTCCATGTGTCTGTATCCACGTGCCCGTCTCCACTCGGACCCCACGTATCTGTATCCACTCCGACTCCACATGCCCGTCTCCACTCTGACCCCTCCGACTCCATGTTTGTATACACGTGCCCGTCTCCACTCCGACTCCACGTGTCTGTATCCACTCCGACTCCATGTGCCCATCTCCGCTCCGACTCCACGTGCCCGTCTCCACTCCGATTCCATGTGTCTGTATCCACTCTGATTCCACATGCACCCACCCCGTGCCCCGCCCATGTTCTCTACTCCTAAGAGTCTTGTCCAGCCTTCAAAATACAGCTTGAGGCTTCAGTAAGGGCTCCATTAAGTGTTGTGTCCTCACAAGGTCTCTTTCTCCCTGAGCACTGTGGCCTCATCATCTCTACAAATACCTTAGCGTGTGTGTAACCATAGTGTGGAAGGCCACTGATGGTCCTCCAATGGCTTCCTGTGTAATTGCCATGAAGCTCCGGTTAGATCAAGAGCTTCATAGAAGGAACTGGGACCAGGTCTGCTGTTCTTGAATTCCTGACCGTTCTGTAGCTCAGTGCTGAAAACAGAAAAACCACTCAGCTCCTACCCCGGCAAAGCTGGCTTCCTCTATGCTGAAGGGGAGAACACTGCCAGCCCTGCTTGTGTGTGTATGTGTGCTGTTGTTGGGCTCTAGATCAAAAGAGTTAATATGGGCCGGGCACAATGGCTCAGGCCTGTAATCCCAGCACTTTGGGAGGCCAAGGCGGGTGGATCACCTGAGGTCAGGAGTTCAAGACCACCCTGGCCAACATGGTGAAACCTGGTCTATACTAAAAATACAAAAATTACCCAGGCACGGTGGCGGGTGCCTGTAATCCCAGCTTCTCAGGAGGCTGAGGCAACCTCGAGAGGCAGAGGTTGGAAAGAGCCGAGATTGCACCACTGCACTCCTGCCTGGGTGACAGAGCGAGACTCCATCTCAGAAAAGAAAAAAAAAAAAAGAGTTAATATGCAGGAAAAGGCACTGTGATCTTTGCTTGAATTCCTGTTGAGCAGCAGCTGTTCTTACTCCCAAGTCACCCTGCAAACGAGCCAGTGAACCTGCCTGTCCAGCCTGGGCCTGGGGTCTTACGTGCAAGGCTCCCTCTGCTCTGCGGAGACAGGACCGGGAAGCGTCTCTCAGGTAAACCGCTGAGTAGAAGCAAGCGCAGCATGAAGCATGAAGACGCGAGGGGAGCACTGGCATGCACGCGACTTGGGCCTCACGTGGCGCAGATGCAGACGTCTTGTTTCCAGGCTCCTCCAGAGCAAACAGCGTTGGGTAAGATGGCCATGCCCCCAAACCTGGAAGCCGAGTCCTTCTTTTCTTCCTCTTGGTGGGTACAGTCTTGACCGCTCACGAAAGCCAGACCTGAGGCACCTTGGCTGACTCAGTTATTCCAGGCTGGTTGTGCGGACACCGCAGCCACGCACGAGGGCGCTGACTGGTGCGTTTCCGGCGGGACGGCAGAAACCATGGGCGGCGTTCGACAGTTTCCCTGGGTCACGCTCCTCACCCCTGGGAAAAGGAAGAGAAGGTAAGAGAATTTTCTGTGTGTTTTGGACATCTGTCTCTAACATAAACCCAAATTCACTCAAAATCAAAATTTTCATCAGAAAATATTTCCCCTAGGAAAGTTGACATGGTGTTGCTTAAGAAATCACAATTGAAATGTGCACAACAAGAATTCACAAAAAAGGCCAGGCTCACCCTGTAATCTCAGCACTTTGGAAGGCTGAGGCAGGTGGATCATTTGAGGCTGGGAATTCGAGACCAGCCGGGCCAATGTGGTGAAACACCATCTCTACTAAAAATACAAAAATTACCCAGGCATGGTGGTGCACGCCTGATATCCCAGCTACTCAGGAGGCTGAGGCATGAGAATCACTTGAACACAGGAGATTGAAGTGAGCTGAGATCACACCACTGCACTCCAGCCTGGGCAACAAAGTGAGACTCTGTCTCAAAAAAAAAAAAGTAAAGAAAGATATAAATATAAAGGCTCATGTCAATGCCATGATTAAATCTTACTTTATTTAATATTTGTAAAAAAAAAAAAAAGAAAGAATTCACAATAAAAACACTGTCTTCATTGCTTTCGTGTTGTTATAAGGGAATACTAGAGACTGGATTATTTATAAATAAAAAAGGTTTATTTGGCTCATGGAGAGAGGGCAAGAGAGGGAGGGAGAGGGAGGGAGAGGGCAGGAGAGGGAGGGAGGTGGAGGGAGAGGGAGGGAGAGGGAGGGAGGCGGAGGGAGAGGGCAGGAGAGGGAGGGAGGGGGAGGGAGAGGGAGGGAGAGGGACGGAGAGCGAGGGAGAGCGCCTCAGATCGCAAGAGCCCCAGACTGAAATCGAGTCACGCTGACGCAGAATTC
>CAUYQU010076165.1:0-27347 GCA_963574635.1 Cheracebus regulus | reverse complement strand
GACGGGAACAACCAGTATCAGCCATTCCAAAAACATACCAAAAGGTAAAGAGCATCACCATAATGAAGAATCTACATCAACTAATGGGCAAAACAGCCAGTTAGTATTACCAGAAGCTGTGATTTTCGTCTCTGATAAAACAGACTTTAAAACAACAAAGAACACAAGAAACAAAGAGAAGTTCTTTCAAGCAGAAAGAAATTATGAGAAGAGTGACTCATAAGCATGAAGGCCATGAATAATTGATTCATCACATCATTTTTAGGTCACCAAAAAAAAAATCAATCCAATTTAAAATTAAGAAGTTAAAAAACATTGTTCTGTATCATATAGATAAAAACATTATCTGCATATTGAAATTTTTACTTTCAACCAATTGTGATAAGACAAAGATTCCATCTTAAAATAGTACAATAGTTTCCATTAAAATGCACAATAAGCAAGATTACAATTTGTTGGAATTCAGTCTTAGAAAAGATCTAAGCAAAGGGATCAGATAAAGAATCAGGAAATCTGGGGTCTAAAGCTGATAAGGTGTCTTCAAGCAAATCACTTCACTACAGTGGAATCTACATTTTTACCTAGAAGGCAATGTGAGATAAATAAATAAATAAATAAATAAGACATTAACCAGCTAAATTTTTTTAAATAATCAAAAAGTTTTATTTTAAAATAATATTATAAAATAATGGTGGATCCCCAAAACATGCCTTTTGTTTATTATCAGAATATTTATGATGTAATCCTTCACATTAATGGGCTAAATAGCAAAGATTGCATGATTATATATATATAAATAGAAACAAATTTTTTTATTAAGTTCAACACCAATATGTAATTTAAAATAAACTCATTCAGAAAACTAAGAAAAAAAATCTTAATTTGAGAAAGGCTAAATATTAAAAACCTATTATAGAAAAGGAGGTTAAAGATGGCTGACTAAAGGAATCTAACACTTGCCTCTTCCAGAAAGAAAAAGTAAAATTATGACAAATTACTGCTAGAATAGCACATATAAGGGAGAATACTGAAATTCAGCAGAGAAGTGACAGAAAACACAAGGCATGGAAGGAGTAGGAAGTTAGGCAGTTAGCTCACCCGGGATGGTCTGGGAGACTGGAGAGGCTCTCCAGTGCAGGGAAACAGTAAGTTAAAAACCCCCAGAGGTCCATGTCTTCCCACAGACTTCTGCAGTCTCTGCCATGGGAGAGCCTTTCTACCCACACAGGCCCTCAGACTAGCATAGGCAGCTGCTTGGAGACCCTGTGAAGACATCACTCCAGTGGGCTCATGCTGGTTCATGTGTGACCTTGGAGAACTAAGTGCTGGAGCACCATGCTGTTTGAGAGCCTAGCTTCCACTGGCTTACGTCCTACCCTGGGGCCAAACAGCCCCTGCATCTTCACATCTCAGGATCCCCCACTAACATCCCTCTGCAGCTCCCTGAAGGGCTGCAGCAGCCCAATGCTAACTGGATCCAACAGTGTGACAGCATTCTCAGAACTGTGGCCCACACATAGACCCACACCTCAGGGAAAGGGCAGTGTAGTACATCCAGGAAGCTACTCTTGGAACAAAGGGAACTGAAGCCCAAGCTCCTCAAAGACTATGAGCTGTCTCTCTGACTTGAGCATAGCTTCTGTACTCTAGCCTGTGCTCTGAAGATAGAGGCTCTTCCCACAACTCAGTGGGAGCTTCACACAACTCAGTGTGGTCACTGTTGCCACAGAGAGCTACTAAAAGCTACCTGCTTGAGGCTATGGACAGCAACCCCATCCCCATCAGCAGCATATTCTGTGTTTTAACACACATACTGAGGACAGGCTCCCTTTACACACTGCCATGCTTGTTGCTGCTGCAGGAGCCTGAAGTGTAAATTCCTCATAGCCAGAAAGTCACCTGCCAGACTGGGGTTGCTCCCACTGACAGCAACCAGCAGTAGGGCTACTGTGCAATTGCGTGAACTCTGACAGGAGGCTTTCCCCCACAACCCCCACTGCAGATCACCCCCACCCTGCCTACTACAACCTATGCTCGTATGCATCACTGAAAGTTGGGAGATGGAATGAGGTCAGGTCCACCTGACCTGGCACCACCTTCCCCCACCCAGGGTCTGAGTATGCCTTTCAGGGGCCTGGGGAGTACCCCACCAAGTCCACCATCACTAGCATCTGTATATTTCTTCCAGGGAACTAAAGATGGGCCAACTTAACCTGCATCAACACTACCACTGGCACCTACCTGCACATACTACCTGAGTGCCAGGGGATTGGCCAGCCCAGCCCATCACAGCCATCGCTAACATTAGCCACTGACACCTGGGAGCCCAGTGGTTGTCCTGCACATTTATAAACCATTGAACTGCCCAGGGTCCCAAGGACCCACCCACCTCCACTAACAACCACAGCCAAGCCACTAAAGAAATCACAGAAACCACTGACACTGTTAACAGTGAAGAAATCATATGGAGACTGTGCCACTACACACACCCAGAATCAATGCCAAGGTACACTACCCAATCAACTCCACAGACACATCATTAGGAAAAAGGCTTCCCCTACAAAGGCAAATCCAAGAAGTTAGAAGTGACTTACACCATATGTGTACATATCAACAGAAAACACAAGAAACATTTAAAAAAGCAAGGAAATACCACATCTCCAAAGGAACATAATAATACTCCAGTAACAGATTGTAATGAAAAAGAAATTTATGAAAACCCATATAAAGAATTTAAAATAATGGTATTTGCAAAGTTTGGTGAGATACAAGAGAACTCAGAGAAACAACATAAAAATTAAGAAAAACAATTCAGGGTATGAATGATAAATGTTCCAATGAGACAGAGATTATAAAAAAGAATCAAATAGAAATTCTGAAACTGAAGAATTCATTTAATAGAATACAGAATACATTTGAAAGTTTCAACAATAGACTAGATGAAGCAGAAAAAAAGAATTTCAGAACTTAAAGGCAGTTCTTTTGAAATAACCCTGTCAGACAAAAACAATGAAAAAATAATTTAAAAGAATGAACAAAGCCTACATAACATATGAGATATGACAAAGTGACCAAATATTTGAAAATTTTGGTGTCCCAGAAGGTGAAAAGCAAAAAAAAAAAAAAGAAAGAAAGAAAAAGAAAAAAAGAAACAGAAAACATATTTAATGAAATAATAGGTGAAACGCACCCAAGTCTAGTAAGATATTTAAACATTCAGACACAGAAAGCTCTGATGTTCCCAAATAGGTACAATTTTAAAAGCGCTTCTCCATGGCGTATTATAGTCAATCCATCAAAAGTCAAGTACAAAAAGAGAATTTTAAATATAGCAAGAGAAAGGCATCTAGTCACTTATAAAGGAATCTCCACTAGACTAACAGCAGATTTCTCAGCAGAAATCTTATAGGCAAGGAGACAATGATACATATAAATGATATAATCAAAGTGCTGAAAGAAAAACAAACTACCAAAAAAGGATACTATACCCAGCAAAGTTACCCTTCACAAATGAAGGAGAAATAGTCTTTCCCAGACAAGCAAAAACTGAAGAAATGAATCACCACTAGACCAGTCCTACGAGAAATGTTTAAAGAAGTCCTATACCTGGAAGCAAAAGAATAATATCTACCATCATGAAACAACACAAAAGTATAAAATCCCACTGTTAGAGCAAACATACAAATAAGGAAGAGAAAGAGCTCAAATATTATCACTAGAGGAAAACACAAAACCACAATGATAATAAGAAAGAAGTGAATGGAAAAAAAGGATATACAAAACAACCAGAAATAAATCAACAAAATGACAGGAATAAGTCCTCACATATCAAGTTTAATCCTTATGTAAATGAATTAAATGTCAATGAATAAAAAACATAATCCAATTATATGCTGTCTATAAGAAAATCATCTCACCTGAAAAGCCATATAGACTACAAGTAAAGGGATGTAAAAAAAATTCTATGCAAACAAAAACCAAAAGTTAGCAGGAGTAGCTATACTTATATAATAAAACAGACTTTAATCAAAAACAATAAAAAGAGACAATGACGGTAATTATACAGCAATAAACAAATCAATTCAGCTAGAGGATATACCAATCTTAAACATATATGTACTCATCACTAGGAAACCCAAATACATAAAGCAAATATTATTACATTTAAAGGGAAAGATAGACTCCAACACAATAATAGTTGGGGACTTCAACAATTCACTCAGCATTAGCCAGATCATCTGGACAGAAAATTAACAACAACAAAAAAGAAACCTCCATTTAACCTGTCGTTTAAGCTAAATGGACCTAATATTTGATCCAACAGCTACAGAATACATCACCAGCACATCATCAGCACATGGGACATTCTCTAAGATAGACCATATGTCAGGACACAAAACAAGTCTCAACAAATTTTTAACAATTGAAATTATATCAAGTATCTTTTCAGACCACGAGGGAATAAAACCAGAAATCAATAACATGAGAAACTTTGAAAAATTTACAAATACATGGAAACTAAATAACATGCTGCTGAATAATCATTGGATCAAGAAAAAAAAATTAAAAGTTCCTTGAAACAAATGAAGTTGAAACACAATAGACCCAAACTTATGGAATACAAAGAAAAAAAACTTCTAAGATGAATGTTTGTAGCAATAAATGTCTAAATCAGAAAGTAGAAAATTTCAAACAAGAACTAAACAAAGTAGAAACTAAAAAATTCAAAAGATCAACGAAATGAAAGTCTGTTTTTTTGAAAAAAATCAACAAAATTAATAAACCACTAGCTAAGTTAACCAGGAGAATAAAAGAGAGTAAAACCCAAAAAATAAAATCAGAAATAAAAAGAAGACATTACAACTGATATTACAGAAATACAAAGGATCATATGAGACTATTATGAACAACTATATTCTAACAAACTGGAAGATCTGGAGGAAATGAATAAATTTCTAGACACATACAACTTATCAAGGTCGAATCAGGAAGAAATAGAAATCCTGAACAAACTAATAATGAGTAATGAGATTGAATCAGTAATAAAATGTTTCCCATCAAAAAATATTCCAGAACTGGATGGCTTCACTGCTAAATTCTACCAAACTTTCAAAGAAATATCAATTCTCGTCAAAGTATTCCAAAAAATTAAAGAGGAGATAATTCTTCCCACTGCATTCTACAAGGCTAGCATTACTCTGATACCAAAACAAAAAAGGAACACCACAACCAAAGAAAACTACAAGCCAATATCCCTGATGAACATAGACACAAAAGTCTTAAACAAAATACTGATAAACTGAATCTACTAGTACATCAAAAAGATAATACACCATAATCAAGTGAAATTTATCCCAAGGATGGATCAATATATGCAAATTAATAAATGTGGCAACATCATATCAACAGGATGAAGGACAAAAAATATGACCACTTCAATAGATGCAGAGAAAGCATTTGAAAAAAATCAACGCTGCTTTATGATAAAAATGTTCAACAAGCTAGGCATAGAAGGAACATACCTCAACATAAATGACAAACTCACAGCTAATATCATACTGAATGGGGGAAAGCTGAAAGCCTTTCCTCTGAGAACTGGAACAAGACAAGGATGCCCACTTAATATTCCTGCTCAACATAGTACTGGAAGTCTTAACAAAAGCAATCAGGTAAAATAAAAAAATAAAAGGCATCCAAATTGGAAAAGAAGAAGTCAAATTTCCCTTTGCAGATGATATGATCTTAAGTCTATGAAAACCTAAAGACTCCCCCCTCAAAAAAAAAAAAAAGCTTAGTTCTTATGAATAAATTCAGTACAGTTGCAGGGTACAATACCGACATATGAAAATTGGTAATAATGAACTAGCTGAGAAAGACATCTTGAAAGCAATTCCATTTACAATAGCCACCAAAAAATACCTAGGAATAAATTTAACCAAGATAGTGAAAGACCTTTGCAAGGAAAACTACAAAACGCTAATGAAAGAAATTGTAGAAGACATAAACAAATGGAAAGACATTTCATGCTCATGAATCAGAAGAATCAATATTGTTAAAATGACCATATGCTCAAAGCAATTTACAAATTTAATGCAATCCCTATCAAAATATCAATGTCATTTTTAACAGAAATAGAAAAAATCCTAAAATGTATATGGAACCAAAAAAGGGCCTGAATAGCCAAAGTAATCATGAATGAAAAGAACAGAACTGGAAGCATCACACTATCTGACGTCAAAATATATTTCAAGGCTATAGTAACTAACACAGCATGATATTTGTAAAAACACATATACCAATGGAACAGGGTAGAGTACCCAGAGAAAATACTTGCCATTTATCTAACATAGGACTAATATCCAGAATATACAAGGAACTATAACAACTCAACAGTAAAAACAACAAGAACAACAAATAAAAATACCATTTAAAAATAGACAAAATACATGAATAGATATTTCTCAAAAGAAAACATACTAATGACCAACAGAAATACCTAAAAATGTTCAACATTTGCCTGCATTTGCAGGCAAATGCAAATCAAAACCACAATGAGATATTATCTTACCCCAGTTAGAATGGACATTATTAACAATACAAAAATTATCCAGCATTTCTCCCCATGTTATCCCACTGGACATAGTATGCACCTATGCAACAACCCTGCATGACCTGCACATGTACCCCAGAACCTAAAGTAAAGTAAAATAAAATAAAATAAAATAAAATACAAAAATTAACATGATGGTGAGAATGCAGACAAAAGATAACTCATAAATTATAGTGGGAATGTAAATTAGTGTAGCCACTATAGCAAATAGTATGAAGATTTTTTAAAATACTAAAACTAGAACTGCCATACCATCCAGAAATTTCACTATTGGGTATTTATTTAAAGGACAAAAAAAACCAGTATGTTAAAGGGATACCTGCACTCCCATATTTATTGCAATACTTCACAATAGCAAAGATATAGAATCAAAGAGTCCATTAGCAGGTGAATGGATAAAGAAAATATATACACAATGGAATACTATGTGGCCATAAAAAGAATGAAATTGTGTCATTTGTAGCAATGTAGACAGAACTGGAAGTCCTTAAGTGAAATAAGCCAAACATAGAAAAACAAATATCACATGTTCTCACTCCTACATGGTAGCTAAAAAAGTGGATCTCATGGAGGTACAGAGTGGAATGTTAGATATCAGAGGCTGGGAAGGGTTTATGGGGGGGAAGAAGTAATGTATGCAGAGGAATGAAGGGAAGCTCGTTAATTAGTTAAAAGGAATACGTTCTACTGATTGACAGCAGAGTAGAGTAACTATAGGTAACCACTATGTAGTTCAAAGTAGCTAGGGAGATCACTCAAAATGTTCCTAATATGTAGAAAGAATAAATACTCTAAGTAATAGATACCCCAAACACCCTGACTTGGTCACACAGCCTTTGCATGTAACAAAATACCACGTGTACCCCATATATATGTACTTATGTTATCTATCAATTTTTAAAAACCTAATCCAAACCTTCTAGTCATTGGACAAATGTCAGGTATATTCTCTTTCTTATGTGGAACATGACAAAAATGTCAATAATATGCATTCATTTATTCATTATTTATTATTCATTTATTCATTTATTTATTCACTTTTCAACAAGTAGTTATAAGGCCCCTTCTATATGCCAGACACAGTTCCAGGCATCAACAGTATAACAGTGATCAAAGTACATGAAAAATATCTACTTTTTATAGGCCAGATATATTCTAGCGGTGAGAGAAAAATAAAGAAATAGCAAAGTGACTTCTGACATAGTCTGTGTTAAGCAGTTATATATGCTATAGAGAGAAATAAAGCAAGGAGGGATAGAAAGTGCTGTCATAGGTGTGCATGTTCATTTTTAAATGACCTGAGAAGGGAACATCTAAGCAAAGGCCTACAAAAAGTGAGAACATAAACCATGCAGATATTTGAGGCAAGAGTGTTTCAGGCAGATGTAAAAGTAAGCACAAAGTAGGTTCTAGACTAGAGTGAGGCAAATAATATACCTAGGTTTTAAAATATAAGGAAGCACCCACTTGCAGCTCATGAAAATACAGGTGGCCTTGCAAAGATCCTGAGGCAAAACTTTAGCTGGCAAGTTTCAGAAACAGTAGGGCACTCAACGTTCCTAGAGCAAAGGACCAATGTGGATACAAGGTGGCAGAAAATAGAAGTGTGAAGAGGCTGTGATAAGTGAAAGGAGGGCTTTTGATCTGAGTAAGGTAGGGCTACAAGGTAACCCATTATGCGGTTTTGAGCCAGAGTGCTCCAATACAACTTAAGAGGGAAAAAAGTATAAAGATATAAGAGAATGTGATGAAACTGCCATTATTTGCAGATGATACAATTAACACTTGAAACCTAACAAAATTGAAAGAAAATATTTGAAAAAATCAGACAATGGGGAGAAATGCCAGATATAGGTGATGGGGAGGAAGGCAGCAAACCACACTGCCATGTGTGTACCTATGCAACAATCTTGCATGTTCTTCACATGTACCCCAAAACCTAAAATGCAACTGAAAAAAAAAAAAAGAAAAAAGAAAAAAATCAGACATGAAGCAGGGTTGTTGAATTTGAAATCACTAGTGAAATCAACAGTATTCCTCTATGGCATAAATAATGAAAAAATACAGAAATAAACATGATTTGTAGAAGTAAATTGAAACCTCTTACATTATCTGTGTACTAACAAAACAAAAATGTTCATGATCTTTCTAGAAAAATACTTAATTTTATTAATAGAGCTGCAGGCCACTATCCTTAGGAAACTAATGCAGGAACAGAAAACTAAATATCGCATGTTCTTACTTATAAGTGGGAGCCAATGAAAAGAACACATGGACACATAGAGGGGGACAACACACACTGGGCCCTATCAGAGAATGAAGGGTGGAAGGAGGGACAGGATCAGGAAAAATAACTAATGAGTACTAGGCTTAATACCTGGGTGATGAAATAATCTATAAAACCCCCATGAAACAAGTTTACCTATGTAACAAACCTGTGCATGTGCCCCTGAACTTAAAAGTTTAAAAAGAATGAATAAATAAAAATTTAAAGACATAAAAAAGATTGGATTAATCAAGATGTGTCTTCTATACAGGACTTAAATCTTTTTATTTGAATTTGTGTTTTAGGTTCTGGGGTACATATGCAGGTTTGTTCTATAGGTAAGTTCCATTTCCCAGGTGTTGGATGTGCAAAATATCTCATCACACAGGTAATAATCATAGTACCCAAGTAGTTTCTCATTCCTCACCCTCCTCCCACTCTTCAAACTCAAAGTAGGCCCCAACGTCTGTTGTTCTCTTTTTTGTGTGTCATTTGTACTCAATGTTTAGCTTGGACATAAGTGAGAACATGTGGTATTTGGTTTTCTGTTCTTGCATTAGTTTGCGAAGGATAATGACCTCCAGCTCCATCCATGTTCCTGCAAAGGACATGATCTTGTAGCCTTTTTATGACTGCAGAGTATTTCATGGTATACCATGTTTTCTTTATCTAGTCTACCATCGATGGGCATTTAGGTTGATTCTGTGTCTTTGTTATTGTGAATTGTGCTGTGATCATATGTGGGCATGTGTCTTTATGGTAGAATGATTTATATTCCTTTGGGTATAACCCAATACTGGAATGGCTAGGTCAAATGGTAATTTTGTTTTGAGTTCGTTTAGAAATTGCCAAACTGCTTTCCACAATGGTTGAACTAGTTTACATTCCCAGCAGCAGTGCGTAAGTGTTCCCTTTTCTGTACAACCTCACCAGAATTTGTGATTTTTGTACTATTTAATAATAGCCATTCTGACTTGTTTGAGATGGTATCTCATTGTGGTTTTGATTTGCATTTCTCTAGTGACCAGTCATGTTGATCATTATTTATATGTTTGTTGGCCACATGAATGTCTTCTTTTGAAAACTGTCTGTTCATGTTCTTTGCCCACTTTTTAAAGGAGTTGTTTGTTTTCTCTAGTAAATTTGTTTCATTTCCTTATGGGTTCCAGATGTTAGACCTTTGTCAGATGCATGGTTTGCAAAAATTTTCTCCCCTTCTGTAGGTTGTCTGTTTATTCTGTTGATAGTTTCTTTTGCTCTGCAGAAGCTCTGAAGTTTAATGACATTCCGTTTGTCAATTTTTGTTTTTGCTGCTATTGCTTTTGATGTCTTTTTCATGAAGTCTTTGCCAAGTCCGATGCCCAGAATGGTATTTTCCAGGTTATGTTCCAGGGTTTTTATAGTATTTGGTTTTAGACTTGAGTTTGTAATTCATCTTTAATTAATTTTTGTGTTAATATATGATATAAGGAAGGAGTCCAGTTTCAATCTTCTGCATGTGACTAGCCAGTTATAGTGCCATTTATTGAATAGGGAGTGCTTTCCCCATTGCTTGTTTTTGTCAACTTTGGCAAAGATTAGATAGTCTTAGTTATGAGGATTTACTTCTGGTTCTCTATTCTGTTCTATCTGTATATTGGTCTATGTGTCTGTTTTTGCACCAGTGCCATGCTGTTTTGATCACTGTGGCCCTGTAGTAAGGTTTGAAGTCAGGCAGCATGATGCCTCCAGCTTTGTTCTTTTTGCTTAGGATTGCATTGGCTATTCAGGCTATTTTTTGTTGTTATTTCATATAAATTTTACAAAAGTTTTTTCTAGTTCTGTGAAGAATGTCTTTGTTAGCTTGATAGGAATAGCATTGAATCTATAAATTGCTTTGGGCAATATGGCCATTTTAACAATATTGATTCTTCCTATCCATGTGCATGGAAATTTTTTCCATTTGTTTGTATCATCTCTAATTTTTTTCAAAAGTGTTTTGCGGTCCTCCTTGTAGAGATCTTTGACCTCCCTGGTTAGCTGTATTTTATTCTTTTTGTGGTGATTGTGAATGGGATTGTGTTCCTGATTTGGCTCTCAGCTTGACTGTTACTGGTGAATAGGAATGTTAGCAATTTTTGTACATTGATTTTGTATCCTGAGACTGCTGAAGCTGTTTATTAGCTTAAGGAGCTTTTAGGGTGAGACCAGGGTTTTCTAGATAAAGGATCATGAAATCTGCAACCAGGGATACTTTGATTTCCTATCTTCCTATTTGGATGACCTTCATTTCTTTCTCTTGCCTGATTGCTCTGGACAGGACTTCCAGTACTATTTTGAATAAGAGAGGGCATCCTTGTCTTGTTCCAGTTTTCAAGGGGAATGCTTCCAGCTTTTTGCCCATCACATTAACTAACTTAATGTGATGTTAGTTATAGGTTTGTCATAGATGGCTCTTTTTATTTTGAATGATGGTGTTCCTTCAATGCCTACTTTGTTGAGGGTTTTTAACATGAAGGGATGTTGAGCTTTATCAAAAGACTTTTCTGCAAATATTGGGATGATCATGTAATTTTTGTGTTAAGTTCTGGTTGTATGATGAATAACATTTATTGATTTGCATATGTTGGACCAATTTTGCATCTCAGGGATAAAGCCTACTTTAGCTTTTAAATGTGCTGCTTAATTTGTGTTGCTAGAATTTTGTTGATGATTTTTGAACCTATATTTATCAAATATATTGGCCTGAAGTTTTCTTTTTCTTTTCTTTTCTTTTCTTTTTTGTTGTTGTTGTTGTTATCGTTATTTCTCTGCCTCTGCCAGGTTTTCATATCAGGATGATGCTGGCCTCATATCATAGAATGAATTAGAAAGGAGTTCCTCCTTCTCAATTTTTGGAATAGTTTCAGTAGAAATGATACCAGCTCTTCCTTATACATCTAGTAGAATTTGACTGTGAATCCATCTGATAGTGAGTTTTTTCCATTTAGGAGGCTTTTTATCACTGATTCAATTTTGAAGCTCATATTGATCTATTCAGTGATTCAATCTCTTCCAAGTTCTATCTTGGGAGGTTGTATGTTTCCAGGAATTCATCCATTTCTTTTAGGCTTTCTAGCTTGTGTGCATAGATGTGTTCATAAGAGTCTTTGAGGGATTTTTGTATTTCTCTGAGATCACTGGTAACATCCCCTTTGTCATGTCTGATTCCATTTATTTGATCTTCTCTCTCTTTTTTATTAGTCTAGCTAGTGGCCTATCTTATTCTTTTTTCAAAGAACCAGTTCCTTGACTCATTGATCTTTGAGTCAGGAATTTTCTATGTCTCAATTTTTTTCAGTTCAGCTCTGATCTTGGTTATTTCTTATGGTTTGTTGGCTTTTAGGTTGGTTTAGTCTTGTCTCTCTAGTTATTCTAGCTGCAATGTTGGATTGTTAATTTCAGATATTTCTAACTTTCTGATGTTGGCATGCAGTGCTATAAACTTTCCTCCTAACACTATTTTAGCTTTGTTCTACAGATTCTGGTATATTGCATTTTTTCCCCATTAGCTTCAAATAATTTCTTGATTTCTGCCTTAATTTCATTATTTAGCCAGAAGTTATTCAGGAGCAGGTTGCTTAATTTACATTTAATTGTATGGTTTTGAGTTATTTTCTTAGTATTGATTTCTGTTTTTATTGGATTTTGGTCTAAGGGTGTGGTTGGGATGATTTTGTTTTTTCTTCAATTTGCTGAGGTTTGTTTTATGCCCAATCATGTGGTCAATTTTAGAGAATGTGCCATGTGCAGATGAGAAGAATGTAAATTCTTTGTTTTGAAGTGGAGTTCTGTAGTCATCTATTAAGTTCATTTTACCAAGTGTTAAGATCCTGAATAACTTAGTTTTCTGTTTTGATGATCTGCCTAATACTGTCAGCGGCATGTTAAAGTCTCCCACTATTATTGTGTGGTTATCTGAATCTCTCCACAGGTTTCTAAGAATTTACTTTATGCATATGGGTGCTCCCGTATTGGGTGTATATATAGTTACAATAATCAGGACTCCTTGTTGAATTGAGCCCTTTATCATCATATAATGTCCTTCTTTGTCTTTTTTGATCCCTATTAGAATCTGTTTTGTCTGAAATTAGAATAGCAACCTGTGCTTTTTTTCTGTTTACTGTGTGGTTGTAGATTTTTCTCCTTTACTTTGAGCCTATGGGTTTCACTGCATTTGAGTTGGGTCTCTTGAAGACAATATACCATTGAGGTTTGCTTCTTTATTCAACTTGTCACTCTGTGCCTTCTAATTGGGGCAGTCAGCCCATTTACATTCAAGGTTAGTATTGCTATGTATGGATTTAATCCTGTCATATTGTTAGCTGGTTATTATGGAGACTTACTTGTGTGGTTGCTTTATAATGTTACTGGCATATATACTCAAGTTTGTTTTTTAGTTGCTGGTAATGGTCTTTCCTTTTCATATTTAGCATTCCCCCCAGGACCTCTCATAAGGCAGGTCTTGTGGTAACAAATTTCCTTAGAATTTGTTTGTCTGCAAAGGATCTTATTTCTCCTTCACTTATAAAGATTAGTTTAGCTAGATATGAAATTCTTGGTTAATTTTTTTTAATTGCTAAATATAAGCCACCAATCTCTTCTGACTTGCAGGGTTTCAGCTGACAGGTCTGCTGTTATACTGAAGGGGTTTCCTTTGTAGGTGACCCGCCCCTTTTCTCTAACTGCCATTAACATTTTTCCTTCATTTCGACCTTAAAGAACCTGATGACTATGTGTCTTAGGGATAGCCTTCTTGTGTAGTATTTTGAGGGAGTTCTCTGCATTCTCTGAATTAGAATGTTGGCCTCTCTAGCAAGGTTAGGGAAATTTTCATGGATGATATCATGAAATATATTTTTCAAGTTGCTTGGTTTCTCTCCCTTTGTCTCAAGCATGCCAATGAGTCATAGATTGGGTCTCTTTACATAATCCCATATTTGTCAGAAATTTTGTTCATTCTTCTTTTTGTTTTTTCTCTCTCTTTTTCTCTGACTGAAGAGAAACAGTCTTAAAGCTTCGACATTCTTTCTTCAGCTTGGTCAGTTCTGCTGTTAATACTTGCAATTGCATTATGAAATTTCTGTAAAGTGTTTTTCAGCTACATCAGATCAGTTTGGTTCTTCTTATAATGGCCATTTCATCTATCAGCTCCTGTATTGTTTTATTGTAATCCTTAGATTCCTTGGATTGGGTTTCAACTTTCTCCTGCATGTTGATGAGCTTTCTTTCTATCCATATTCTGAGTTTTATTTCTGCCATTTCAGCTATTTCAGCCTGGTTAGGAACCATTGCTGGAAAAGTAGTGCAGTTGTTTGGAGTTGTTAGTGCAGTTGTCAGAAGACACTCTGACTTTAAGTTGCCATAATTCTTGCACTGATTCTTTTTCATCTCTGTGGGCTAATATTCCTTCAAATTTTGATGTTGCTGACCTTTGGATGGGCTTTTCTTTTTCTTTTATCCTATTTAACATCCCTGGGAGTTTCATTATGGTATAAGGTGGGCTCAGTCAACTGGCTTTATTTCTGGAGGTTTTTAGGGAGCCAAGGCTCAGCTCAGGACTCCTGGACTGTATGATCTACCTCTGGGGGACTGGTATTGGTCTGGTAACCAAACTTTGTTCTGTGACCCTTGGAAGTTAAGAACTTGTCACAGCGGAGGAGCCAAGTTGGTCTCAGACTTCCAGTCACTGCCACTCTGATGGGTGGTGCCAAGCATAGCACTTCCTAGGGCAGTGGCAGCAGGATTCATCTTCATTTGCATGTGCCAGCAGCAGCAGCAGCAGCAGCAGCAGCAGCAGCAGCAGCAGCAGCAGCACAGTGGGGTGCATACTCATCTGCTGCAGTGAGGTTCTGGTAAGTGTGTGGGTGCCGGCCTCTGTGTAGGCATTTGCAATGGTGGTGGTGGCAGCACAGCATGGAAGACAAGGGGCCCCACTAGCTTCTGTGCTTGCCTTCATGCTGATGGTGGTATTAGCATGCAGCTGGGTGCTGGTGGTCATGGGACTGTGTGTACCCTTTGTAGGTGGGTTCATGTGGGCAACAGCTGCTGCGGGGGTGGGGGTGGGTTAACTGGTCATCCTGTGTAGTTTTGTGCCTGTGGCAGTGTCTCCATGCCCACTATTAAAGACATAATAGACAATATTAACCTACACATACTTATTGGGATAGATACTTACAATGTTCAAAACCAACATAGAGGGGAAGTGAAGTAAGATGGCTTAATAAAAGCTGCCAGCAACTGTCTCCTTTACAGGAACACCAAATTAAACAACTATCCACATGGACCTGCATAAGAATTGAAAATCAGCTTGGGTATCAGCATGGCTGCAGGGGGGTAGAGCACCAAGTGGGCTCCTAAGTATGACTCCTAAATGGCATTTCTGGACTTGCCCTTGGCAAGAGGGGAAACTATTGCTTTGAAGGAAGAATCTCAAGACTGGCAGCATTCACTACAAGCTGACTGAAGAGCCCTCAGACTTTGAATGAAAATTAGTGGTAGCCAGGCATTATTTGCCCCATGCCTCGGATGATGGTGGTCATGAAGAGGGACTCCTCTGCTTGTGGAAAGGGAAAGGAAGAGTGGGAAAGACTTAGTCTTGCAGCCTGAATGCCAGCTCAGCCACATAGTATAGAGTACCAGGTAGATTCTTGGAGCTCTACTAGCTGACCTGCTTTTCCTGACTTTGGGCCCTGGCTTCCAGACAGCATCCTCAGACCCACACACAGCTGGAATGAACTCACTGCCCTTATGGGAAACATAAAAGCCTGGCTGGATTTGCCACCTGCTAATTGTAGAGCCCTTGAGCCTTGATTTAACATAGGAAGTAGCCAGACAGTGGTCACTGTGGGCCTTGGGCAAGACTCAGTGCTATACTGGCTTTGGGTCTGACCCAGCAGAGTCCTAGTAGTGGTGGTCACAGAGGTGTTTGTGTCCCTCTTTCCCCAACTCCAGGCAGGTCAGCAGGTTAGCACATAGAGAGAGAGAGAGTGACTGTTTCCTTGGGGGAAAATAAGTGAAGAGGACAATAGTCTCTCCCTGGTAATCCCGGAAATTCTTCTAGATCTTACCCAAGACCACTAAGGTGGTCCCTCTATGAGTTTGCAAGAGCCACAGTGTTCGTGATCTTAGGGTGCCCCCTAAAACAGATACACCTCCTATGACCAAAGACTTACATCACACACTCAAGTATCTTTGAATATACAGAAGCCTTCCCAAGAAGGATAGATACAAACAAGCCTAGACTGCAATAGACATCTAGCTCTTCAATACTCAGACACCAATGAACATCCACAAGCATAAAGACTACCCAGGAAAACATAATCTTACCAAATAAACTAAATAAGTGACAATAGACTAATCCTGGTTAGGGATATGTAACCTTTCAGAAAGAGAATTCAAAATAGCTGTTTTAAGGAATCTCAACAAAATCCAAGATAAGACAGAAAAGGAATTCAGAATTCTCTCAGATAAATTTAACAAATAGGTTGAAATAATTGAAAAGAATGAGGCAGAAATTCTGGAGCTAAAAAACACAACCGACATACTAAAGAATACATCAGAGTCTCTTAAAAGCAAAATTGATCAAGCAGAAGGATGAATTAGTGAGCATAAAGGCTATTTGAAAATACACAGTCAAACGAGACAAAAGAAAAAAGAATTAAAAAGAATAAAGCACAACTACAAGATCTCAAAAATAGCCTCAAAGAAAAAAATCTAAGCATTATTGGCCTTAAAGAGAAAGTAGAAAAAGATATCAGGGTAGAAAGTTTATACGAAGACACAGAATTTCCCAAACAAACCTAGAGAAAGATATTAATATATTCATGTATAAAAAGGTTATAGAACACTAAGCAGATTTAACCCAGTAAGACTACCTCAAAGCTGGTGCAGTGACTCACTCCTGTAATCCCAGCACTTTGGAAGGCCAGGGCAGGCAGATCATGAGGTCAAGAGTTCGAGACCAGCCTGGCCAACACGGTAAAACCCTGCCTCTATTAAAAATACAAAAATCAACTGGCATGGCGGTGCACACCTGTAGTCCCAGAGACTCTGGAGGCTGAGACAGGAGAATCGTTTGAACCTGAGAAGCAGAGGTTGCAGTGAGCCAAGATCACACTTTCAGCATTGACAGATCATCCACACAGAAAATCAACAAAGAAATATTGGATTCAATCTGCACTGTAGACCAAATGGACCTAATAGATATTTAAAGAACATTTCATCCAATGGCTGCAAAACACATATTCTTCTCAGTACATGGATCATTCTCAAGGATAGATCATATGTTAGGTCACAAAAAAAATCTTAAAATATTCAAAAAAATTGAAATTATATCAAGTATTTTCTTGGACCATAATGTAATAAAACTAGAAATCCATAATGATGAGAATTCTGGAAACTATACAAACACATGGAAATTAGACAATATGCTCCTGAATGATCAGTGGGTCAATGAAGAAATTAGTGGAGAAACTCAGAGGAATGTTTATAGCAATAAATACCTACATCAAAAAGGTAGAAAAAACTCAAATAAACAAGATAATGATGCATCTTAAAGAAATAAAAATGCAAGAACAAATCAAATCCAAAATTAGTAGTAGAAAAGCAATAATAACGATAAGAGCAGAAATAAAATTGAAAAGAAAAAATACAGATGATCAATGAAACAAAAAGTTGTTTATTTGAAAAGCTAAAATTGACAAAACTTTAGCTCCACTAAGAAAAAAAGAGAGAAGACTCAAATAAATAAAATCAAAGATGAAAAAGGAGACATTACAACCGATACCACAGAATTTCAAAGGATTATTAAAGGCTACTATGAGCTACTATATGACAATACATTGGAAAACCTAGAAGAAATGGATAAATTCCGAGACACATACAAACTGCCAGGATTGAACCATGAATAAACCCAAAACCCGAACAGACAAATAACAAGTAATGAGACAGATGTAGTAATAAACAGTCTTCCAGCACAGAAAAGCCCAGGATCCGATAGCTTCAGTGCTGAATTTTACCAAACATTTAAAGAAGAACTACTGTACCCCTCATAAATATGCACACCTTCTATGAACCCACAAAATTTTTTTAAATTTTTGGGGATAATCTTTAAAGGAAAGGAAAGAGATATGAGAACAACTGCAATGTATGAGCCTTAATTGGATCCTGGATTTAAGAAAAACAATATTAAGGACACTATTTTTATTATTTATTTTCTCATTGCGATAAGAAACACAAATATAAAATGCATGTAATGACATAACACCAATGTCCAAACTCCTGAGTATGATAAGTATATTATAGTTATGTTTTTTAAAAAAAAACATAGTGTTAAAGTCAAAAGTATTCAAGAAATTCTTACAAATGTACCTTAAAAGCTCATAAGCTAAGTTGAAAAATGAGAAAAGAAAATAAATAAGCAATTCACAATGAAACCTGAAACACCAACAGGCATATGAGATGCCTAAAATACAAGTAATAAAAAAAATCAGAATAACATTAAACTATAACACTTTATACACTTTATATCTATTACATAGGCCAAAATTAGGAAGAAAGTAATGCCACATTTGGCATGAATATGGGGGAAAGGTAACATACCTGCAGTTAGAAGTATAGACTTGCAGTCATGAGCACTTTAAGGCATTTAATGAAATCAAATATTAGTAAATCCTAGAAACCCCCTCTTTAATATGCATCCCAGAAGCACCTGTCCATAGATCTATAAGGAGGGATATCTAACAATGTTGATCTGGGCATTATGTATGGAAGTGGGTAGTTTATAACAATCTAGGTATGCATCTATGAATGCATGGGTAAGCAGAAAATGGGGAGGGTGTTCCATAGTTTACTAAGCAGCCATCAGAAGCAACACAAAATACAAACACACAAAAACACAATGTTGATGGAAAAAGAACTACAAATAATGAGATATAAAGTACCTTGTACTTATGCAAATTGAAAACACACGTAAGCATTGTACACATGCAAGAATAGTACATCTTTAAAGACATAGCATGAATATCCGATCACAGGGAAGGATGAATGGAGAGAGATGGGTGATGAAGGGGAAAATAAGGAGGACATTGAGAGGAAATATCATTGAACCACTAGGAAATATTATTAACAGGACACTCTATATTTGAAGCCTAAAAGAAAGGAAAAAAATTAAAATAACAAAATCAGGGGGAAGACTAGATCATCTTTAAAACTACTTCCCACTCTAATATTCTGGTTTTCTATGATACATGAGATCCTTCTGCACTGAGTAAGCCTTGAGAGACCATTTGCATCATTATCCATTAATGGTATGAAGCCAAACACCTGCAAATCCAGTAAATGCAGACGAACTACACTCAGGGGAGCTAGTTTCACATCATCTGTCAACAAGGACATCAAAGAGAGGTGGGAAATCAAAATCATCTGTCTCTGGGCTACAAGCCCTGGCTATGACTCCCCAAACACCAATCATAGCAATTCTCAGTGTTCCTATAACCCTCCACATCTGTTAATTGCTTAGGGCTCCATATTCTACCCTGGAGGCTTATTGGTGTTTCCAGTTTAGTAAAGGAGAGAACTAAAAGGATAGACAGGTAAGTTAAAAGCATTCAGTCTCTGAAAAAATGTTTTGTCACCAGAATCCACAATGCAGTGTGGAAATAACTACAAAAATTGATATTTTTATAGCTGATTTTAATCCAAGAAAGTTTAATTAGGACCCCAGAGAGGTGTCTGTAGGGAGATGAACTCCTGCTCCATACAAAGAAAACAAAAAGTTCTTAACAACTAGGATAGGCATAAATGAAATTGGCAACCACAAGATAAAGTTAGATTTTTCTTTCAGTGTATTTTTCTAGTAGAATCCAATATTACAAAGAGTTAGAGATGGTGTGAAGAATATTTATCACTGGGTAAGTCTTTCTGGATTATAAGTCTCCTCAGAGTCCCTTGCAAGAAGAAGATTATATGGTTCCATGATGTGTGTGTTATGTTTGTGCATGTGCTCATGCACTTGGGGATAACGCACTATTGGAAATGAGGTTATTAAGCAGTAAGATGCTGCTTCAGGGAACATCGAATGTAGTTACACAGTTTATCTTTATGGAGCTCCCTCCAACCACTAGAGGAGCCTCGATGTAAAAGTCAAAGAATGCAGAACACATTCACTTGGTAGAATTATAAACATCCAAACTGGACATCAATGTACAGTAATTGATAACCTCAGGAGCTGATCATCTACTTGCCCCTGTGTGCTTCTGCTTCTTTTTTCTTTTGTATTGCTTTTTTCTTCTTGACCTATCAGAAATACATTTTTCCAGCTTTAATGAGATATAATTGATAAATAAAAATGTGTACATTCAAGGTATACAACATGGTGATTTGATGTAAGTATACATTGTATAATGATGATCACGCTCCCATTAGTTAACACATTCAACACCACTCACAGTTATCTGTGTGTGTACGTGTATGTGTGCATGTGTGTGTGGTGAGAATAACTGAAATCTGCTCTCATCAAATTTCAAGGTTAAAAAAAAGAAACATTTATAGTCACCAGGCAGTGAGAGGAATGTGACACTGAGTTAATTATTTATTACGTGTCCTTTATAGTTTATTATGCACATACATGTAAACGGTATAGTGCTATCTCTATTGAGTATTGGGTCAGGAATACTCAAAAAGTAATTATGTCACCTCTTCATAAAATCCATACCCAGAACCCTTTTAAAGTATTGCAATGTATATGATCTTAAACTTTACCGATATTTGGAATCTGTATTCTGGTATCAGATCCAAGCAGAGTCCATTAGGTCCAGGATCCTATTTTGAAAAGACAAATACCTCTCTCTGGATGCATTATGCACTCAGCTAAGTACTCCAAATTACATAGGCCCAGAGAACAGATAGCAAGTAGCACCTTGTTCTTAGGATTCTTTCTTTTCTTCCCTGAGTTACCATAGAGATTCTACTCTTAATCAGAAAACCACAGTCAACCTGCAGACCCATGAGTATGAAAAAAGTTGATTGATTATTATACAGCAATAATCAATTCATATGTCAAGTAGTTTGTAACATATACAAACATCCCAAAATGCAACATCTCTTTGAGAGCTGAGTGCTAAGGGTTCTGCATTGTTGCTGCAGCTAAGCCATAATACTAGAGTAGCTATCTTTGATGACAGAGAAATCCTTCTCTTACCCTCAAAATCTCCTTCAAAGTCACACAAGGGGATTTCTGCCCCTATCCCTATAAGAGTGAAGAAGGAAAGAGAAAAGAATCCAGCTGTTTAAGAGTTAAATGAGCAAGACAGTCCCTAATATTGTGTCCTAGTCTACAGTACTCATTTCTTGATATTACATAGTCAAAAGAATTAGAACTCTATAGGAATTAATTTTCTACACGACTCCTCTAGTGGAAAGAAAGCACCATCCCCCTTTCATAAGTGAGGCCCCTTGCAAAAATATTGTCGGAACAAGATGAAATAAAATTCTCCATGATTTCATCATCAACCTGCAATATGAAACTATGAAGGCACTAATGGCTAATGTAAGAAGGAAGTCGAAATGGTGCCCCCTAGTGTTATGATTGCCAACAGCCTTGAGACCATGGTAATGCATGATGTCTCTGGAACAGAATGTGGATCACCATAGATTAAAATCTGCAGTGCCAAAACCACATATGTTATTTACTACCATCTACACCAATTCAGCCAGGAAATAAGATCTAGCAAACCCTGAAATCAGCTATGTTGCTTTCAAATATATGGATTGAATGAGTCTCTTCACTTCTCTGAATTATAATGTTTTCAACTATAGTTTAGGGATAGTACTTTATCAGTACTGGATTAATAACAGGAAGAAATAAAATTGTAGAGAGTTATTTGAAAACTGCAAGAAACTCTACAAATTAAGTGAAACAAGTTAGTAATGACTAGGAAATCATATTGTATCTATCCCAACACAGTTCTATATTTAAACTTATAAATTTCTCTCGCTCTCTCTCTCTCTTTCATTTTTTGAGACAGAGTCTCATTCTTGTTACCCAGGCTAGAGTGCAATGGCACAATCCCAGCTCACTGCAACCTCTGCCTCCTGGATTCAAGTGATTCTCCTGCCTCAGCCTCCCAAGTAGCTTGGATTACAGGCGTGTGGCACCACGTCCAGCTAATTTTTGTATTTTTAGTAGAGACAAGGTTTCACCATGTTGGTCAGGCTGGTCTGGAACTCCTGACCTCATGTGATTCTCCCATCACAGTCTCCCAAAGTGCTGGGATTACAGGCATGAGCTACCACGCCCAGCCTATAGTTCTATATTTAAACGTTAACTGATATCACTATTTTGAGGGAGAAATCTTATTGGAAAAGTTATTGAAAATAAAGAAATAAACGTGAAAACACGTATATTAAAAAGAGGAACCAACCTATGTTTTCAACAGTTGAAAGGTATATGCCGGGATGGGTCCTGATTCTGGTGTTCCCCACTTTATTTGGGTCAATCTGTAAACAGTGCAAGATAGAGGCTGTAAGCCAGTGCCATAAAATTCAACTTTGTTGAATTTCACTTCCATTTCAAATATAATTCCAGTGCCTTTCAACAAAGATTTATTTTGAAGCCAACTCTTTCATATCCCATTTAGTTGGTGTGTTTTATTTGCATGAAATTCCAAATTGATCTGATGTTAATGTCCAGGCATTCTATAAGGAGGAGACAGAAAAGATCTGTTAAAAATAAAAATTGCCGAAGAGGAGACACAGATAATTTTTTAAGCTTAAGCTGTAAAAAGCACTGTTTTTCCATTATCAGAATGTCATTATGACTTCCAAAAGCTGCAGAAGATGAGGCCTGAGTCTTGCTTAGTTTCCAACCTTTCACCCTGCTTGACATCATTTTCTGAGTTTCTGCTCTGCTCAAAAGAAATGAAACAAACAAACAAAAATGCCCGTGTCAGCTGACACAAATAAGGAAAACATACTAATAACAGAGTATGAAATATTTCCACACAATCCCAGCATTTAAGAGCTTCCAGGGTCCTCCCAAGTCAATTTTCTGCCCATGATTATTTGGCTTTCAGTATTTTTATAATCTAATTTCTCAACTTCTTTGTGTGGGTACATAGCAATGCAGGAGTTTGGTTATGAAATATATAAAGGACTAAAATTTGTCTGTAAAAAATATTTTTTTCATCTGATCTACATGTTCAATAGCATTTCCCATTATTCTAAGCTATAGATCAGAATATGGTTATAAGATATTGGGTAGGAGGAAGCTAGGAAGAACAGGAATGAATTCCAAGGTGACAAAAAATGACCATTTGTTGAGGGTTAATATATGCCAACTACTTAGTTGAGTGATTTGTCTACACATTCTCAGATAATCCTAAATTATTTTCTAAACTGGAAGTCATTTCAACCTTATGATGGCAAAAAGAGGCTCAGAGAGTCTGTGTCAGTTCTCCAAAGCCGTATAGCACTTAAATGGCAAAGCAAGTATATAAAACCTAAATCCAGATCTCACATTTCTTCCACCTAACTCTGCTATCCAAAATAATCAATAGTCCAGATTCAATGATATAGCTATTAGGGGGTCCCCATTCAGACAATCAAAAATAGGAATTTGTAGGTAAAATATAGTTTAGCAGTTGGCATCTTAATTTCACATAGGGTAAGAACTTTATTTAGAAAGGTGCTTTGGTTACTTTAGCTAGGAAATGTGAAAACATAATGGTTTGTGTGAGAGGAGATACAGTGCTTAAGGAGAAAACAGATATTTGGATTTGGAATAAAGAAAATAGAAGGAGAAAAATAAAAAATAAAAGGAGAGAGCTGGAAAACTTTGTAGTGGTCTGCACCCTATAAAGAAATGCTATCTATGAGAAATCTCAATGGCAAATTGGCCAGAAGATTTATCATAACAAGAAATTGCTTTATTTTAAAGTTCATTACTATACATCTCTATGAAAGCATCTTTTATCTCTCAAACTTTCAGTACAACCTACTTCATCCCTAATTATTGTATGAGAGAGATCTAAAAAAAAAGGGGATGGGGTAGTATATTGTATAACTGCATTAGAAAAGGGTGGTGAAAGAAGATTTAGGGCTCAGAAGGCACAGGAAATTAGAAGTAGAGATGCCCATGTAACTGTGGGGAGGCCAGTGTGCACCCCATAGATGTGGAAAAGGGAATGCATTAATTCAAATAAATGTCAAGGAAATCATACACTTGACTTACACTTGAGCAACATGATCCTACTGTCCTGGCAACATCCTTCTACTCCCACTAGACATGGGTTAGTAAAAAAAAATGTCTAAAAAATAATTGATATTATTCCCTTTCAATAACAACTCTCCCACAGTTATGATTTAAAAATAGTAGCAAATTCCTTTCCCACGTACCCACTATTCTTCTTGATGTCACCTCTGCCTGTATACTTTTATTCCCAAAGAACCACAAGAAAATTAAGACAATTTCTTTATGTAAAAACCTGCAGGTCAACAGTCTAGGAAATTTGGCATTCAGTCAAATGTTGTGATCTCTACCAACAATGGTATTGTCATTGTGTAAATTATAGCCCCTTTGCAGAGTCATCCATATCATGTTCTGCTCCTCCAAATAGACACAGACCTTTAAACACAGGATTTCTGACCACAAAGCTCACATATAGAACTATTATTATAACAATAATAATAGCATTGAAGGAAACTTAGATATCATGTAGTTTGATCTTCCAAAGATTGCAGTAATCCTTTTTACAACAGACCCAGTGAAACTGTAATTCGTCTTCTTGAACACATCCAATGACAAAGACATCTCGAAAGGAAATTCTATCTTTGGATAATATGAAACTTTATAGACAACGCTTTCTTATATTGAGCCTAAATTATATTCCTCATCCTACATCATAAGTTCAGGCATCTGGAACAGCATAGGTATTATTCTTCTTCCATCTGTCTTTTCTTCAATTATTTGATGACAACTCCAATGTCACTACTTAATTCATGCTAAATATACTCAGTTCTTTCTTTCATTTCCAGATGCTTTACCATATCAGGAAACACCTGGGTACATTTCATTTGTCAATACCCCCATAAATGTGTAGTGTGCAGAAGGAAATCCTATGTTCCAGATGTGATCTTAACTCTGTAAAATTCAATTGTATTTTTATATCCCTCTTCTGCAAATGGATCCTTCAACAAAGCAAACCAAGATGGTTTTAGCTTTCCAAGACATTGTGTTAAACTTAAATCAAACTGAGGTTGCCACTGCCTGTTAAACTTTTGAGAAATTATGTCACTTAGTTTTTAAATTCGTATTTGATATTTTAAAACCAAAATTTAGTACATCACATTTATCTTCTTTTTATTTAGATTTTCTAGTCTACTGTTTTGGATCCTTGACTGTGACATCTAATGTATTCACAACTACTCCTCGCCACATTGGGATGGCAGAACATGTGATAATCATACATTCTGTACTCTTTATTCATATGTTTTCATAATTGATGTAATGACAAGAACATGGACTCCAAAGTGATTAAGATTTTCATTTACCTTCTGCTACCTATTCATACCACACAACTAATAATCCTGCTTTTATTGCTCACTTACTGTGTTCTAGCCACTCCACTAGTGACTTTCCAGATACACTGTATTTTAATTCTTTCAACTTATCAATGAGTATGTAAATATATTTTTCATTTTTATTATAGAAATATAAAGGAGAAGTTTTTTATTTCTGTTTAAGCATACACAGCTAAGTGACTTGAACATAATTCACCGTCCTGATTTTCAGTTCTGCAAACATTTACTCTTTCAACATTCCATCTTTGAGTTCAGGGTTTGGGAAATTTATATTTTTATTAACTTGTCACAGAGAATTTTCTCCTTTTTATTTATTTATGCTTTCCTCCAGAGTGGTTTCTTTGTCTACCTTTTGTATCCTTCCTGCCTGCATTCTCTTTTCTTTTTTTTTCCTTTTCTTCTCTCTTATTTTTTTCCTCTCTCCCTCTTTCCCTTTTTCCAGCCTCCATTATCTTTCTTCCTTCCTTCCTCCCTCCCTCCCTTCCTCCCTTTCCTTCCTCCTTCCCTCCCTCTCTCCCTCCTTCCTTCCCTCCCTCCTTCTTTCTTTCCTTCCTTCCTTTCTTCCTTCCTTCCTCCTCTCCTTTTTTCCTTCTGTCCTCCATTTCTTTCTGGTAGTATGTTTGCATTATTGCCAAGCATTTCTTTAAAAATATCCTTTTTAAGATGTGCAGATGACACTCTAACCATAATTTCTATTGAATGTAAATTATTTTTAAGGCAGCTCTCTCTTATTTAAGACCTGTTTGTTTCCATCTCTTAGCTACACCCAAGGAGTAGGATGCCTACTCTTCTGTCTAGCTTTTTGTAGCTTCAGGGTCTGGATGGAGGTGGATTTCTTCTGCTGGTCACATGTTAAGCCTTTGTGGAAGAGCCCAAGTGCTTCCTTTTCTTCACAGATTTCTGCCAAGTGTCCAGGGACCCACGATCACCTAATCTGTGCACTCCTTCTGGGTTCACTTTCTTTCTTTAGCTTAGGGTTTTAGAATACGGTGAGTCTAGGCTGGTTTTTCTGTCTCAGAGATTCTGAGTTGATGTGGTAGTTCACAGAAATTCTCTTCTTACTTTTTTCTTCATTGACTTTCCCCTTCAGTTTCTTTCCAAATTACTGAGTATGTGGGCAGGTAATGGAAGGGGCAGTTGTTAATATAAAATCTCAAGATTTTGTCCATTAATCTTCTTTTACCATACTGTTTCTGGGGATTGGACATTGTCAGAAGTTAATAATTGAGCCTCATCAAAATCTTCTGTTTCTTTCTTTACCACCACATTTGGAAAATTAGAGCATGTGTGTATCTAAATGAAAACTTTCTGATGTTTTTTAATTTTTTTTAGTGTAGGAAGCAAAAAGTCCTGTGATTCTGATTTTTTCCCAATATCTAAACCTATTTTTTCTTATATGCTTTTTTTTTTTTTTTAATTTTTTTATTGCATTTTAGGTTTTGGGGTACATGTGAAGAACATACAATATTGTTGCATAGGTACACACGTGGCAGTGTAATTTGCTGCCTTCCTCCCCTTCACCTATATCTGCCATTTCTCCCCATGCTATCTCCCCACAACTCCCCACCCCCCACTGTCCCTCCCCTATTTCCCCCCAACATACCCCAGTGTATAGTGCTCCCCTCCCCGTGTCCATGTGTTCTCATTGTTCAACACCCGCCTATGAGTGAGAACATGCAGTGTTTGATTTTGTGCTCCTGCGTCAGTTTGCTGAGAATGATGGTTTCCAGGTTCATCCATGTCCCTACAAAGGACGCAAACTCATCGTTTTTGATGGCTGCATAATATTCCACGGTGTATATGTGCCACATTTTCCCTGTCCAGTCTATCATTGATGGGCATTTGGGTTGGTTCCAGGTCTTTGCTATTGTA
>CAUYQU010076163.1:0-39523 GCA_963574635.1 Cheracebus regulus | reverse complement strand
AAAAAAAAAAAAAAAAAAAAAAAAAAAAAAAAAAAAAAAAAAAAAACCAAACCAAAAGAAAACAAACCTGTCTTCTCCTGCATTTAAACATTGGAGCTCCTGGTTTTCAGGCTTTTGGACTTGAACCTGTACTCACACCATTGGCATCCCTGGCTCTCAGGTCTTCGAGTTTGGACTGGAACTATACTATGGGCTTTCCTGGGCCTCCAGCTTGCAAATGGCAGATCATGGGACCTCACAAGCTCTATAATCATGTGAGCTCACCCTTTACAATAAACCTCTTTCTATTTATCTTTTAATACACCCTATTGGTTCTGTTTCTCTGGAGAGCCCTGACTAATATACAATGGGTCCATGATGTTGTTGAGCTGATACAAGCTGATCACTTTGGAGCTACCCTACCTTGGGATTTCATGGAAGTTATTTGCCTTAATATTAAGGATACTTTGAATTGGATTATCTGTCACTTAGCTGAAACGTACTAATCATCTGCCTTTCCAGTTTCTTCAAGAAGACAACAGAATGCACTTTTAAAAAGTCAGTAGGATGGAATAGGAAGAAAATCTGAAGGTAAGAGCATTGGATCACTTTAACACTGATTCAACGAATATTCTGCATTGTTGGAGAACTAAAAGCAGGGGGAAAAAATCCTGTCACTTCTTGTTGACATGTATAAATTCTCAGATACAACTTGTAAATGTGAAAGTACATAGAAAAACCTTTTGAAAGCTAAAGTGCAGTCAGATCACTAACCAGTATTATTTAAAGCACATTGCAGACATTGAATTGAGCAGGATTTTGAATGTGGACTCGTCTCAAAGCAGAAGGGTCTCAGCAAATGGGGCCAAAGTAGAATGAGTATGCAAGACTAAAAGCAATAAGTAAAACTTCATAGATTTATGTGGTTTCAACCAATTAATTGAACTATTTTTTTGACTGGAAACAGTGATCTTAGCATAAGTTTCTACATGCTTAATTATGGTAAAATGTAGTTTAGCACAGACATACACACATTATTAATCTTTCTAAAGGCAGATTTTACTAGAACGAGTAGTAGAAATTAGAACTTGTCTCACAAAGATGTGCCATTTTGATGCAAGCTAAATGATGCTCTGGTATAATTACTTGTTAAAATATAATTACAAAGAAACTGGATTCATAATAAAATTCTAAGACTTCACTGAGGGGATCAAAGGGGTATGCATTCTTAGATACAATGTCAGTAGAGAAATGTATATGAAAAACACCTGCTTTTCCCAGATTTATGTTGAAAACTTCATAAAATCCCCAAAGTGTGTGTGTGCACGCACAACCCCCCTACACCCACACCCACACCCAGATCTAGGACAAAGAAAAGCAAAACACTGTATGACATTGACATTAAATTGCAAGTTAAGAGAACTAAGAGCCAATCCTTGTATCAGCCCGAGGAATATCTTGGGGAAAACTTTACACTGCTTTGATTTTCTGTTTTTGTTTTTGTTTTTTTTTGTTTGTTTTTTTTGTTGTTGTTGTTTTGTTTTTTTAATTTGAAAGTCCTTATATTGAGGTTCAGAACTCAAACGATAACTGGTGTCTTTGCTTATAAAATTTTATTTAATCCCTCAGCAAGGGAGAGGAGGAGAGTCAAATTTGTGGGTGTGTGTGTGGGTGTGTGTGTGTGTTTGTGTACTTGCTGCGGCACTTTAGGGAAAAGTGGAGCTTTTTGGTTTAGGTTAAAGTATGTCTTCAGCTTTGGTCAATGCATCTTACATCTGGGGAATGTGGCTACTGTATTGTACAGTACAGGTTTAGAAGGCATCTCAATTAGAATGCTTTTTATGAGGTCACTAAAGAAACTCAAAATGGAGAAGAAATATAGAGATGGGGTGATCCTAGGGCAAATTCCATGATATTAAAGATTCAGGTTCTTTCCTTCATTTAGTTCTTCACTCCTCAGTAAGCTTTGTACTTGAGGCCACTCCACAAAACAACCAGAATTCCACTGAACATGATCTGATTACTCTGGATTAGATGCATTTTCATGTTTCCCTAAGTTTTAAAATTCTGATTTACTCTACTCAAATATATTATAGAGAATCAGCCATATGTCTATAAATAGGGAATCTCCCAAATACCTTCTACAGAAACAAACTACAGTGATACAGTTTTTAATTCTGTGAAGGAACGTATATATGTTTGATGGAAGTGGAAGGCTAAACATAAATTTAATAGCTCTTTAATGTTAATGAGCAAAGTATTCACAAAAACTATAATGAAAAATAAAAGTCAATTTAATCCATTTAAAGTATTATAAAATAAGATAAATATTAAAGATGAACTTTAAGCTATCTGCTGATGATTGTAATTTGAAAAACTGATTTATATCAGCAAGCTTTTGATTTCGTTTACCTACTACCAGAATGGCCAGAGGAACATTTACATTCTTTAGAAATAGTTCCCATGCCAGATTTTTAAAGGAAACAGTTACAATTTGATGAACCCGTCCATCATTAAAAGTCAGAAATGTAGAGGATATTAGCATTCTTTGTCTCACATGATGAGAATAATGCTGAATATTTATTCTTTTTAAAATATTTGTACTTAAAAAACAATTTACTACCTACTATTAGGATTTGGAATAGGCTTTAGTGAATTTTAATTCAAAGAAGCAAATGTAAAGAGCCTAGAAATAAGCCATTCATATTGGTCACAATGGCAGATTTTGATAAGCAATCAACAATAAACAGCCCAATTTTCACTGCTTACGAATAGGTTATGTTCAGCGCCTCATGGGTCCAGTCAGTATAGAAATGACTTCAGAACAACTGCTGTAACAGGATTTTGGCTCATTGGGCTTCTGTCAAAACTTGCGACTAAAGATACTCCTCTGAATACAGGAAGCGAGGGAAAGCTTTAAGAGTGAAAATGATTTTAAAGCTCAAAATAGCTTACACTGACATTGACAGAAGTTATTCTTTTTCTCCCACCTCCATTCCTAACTCAAGCTCATTCAGAGTCTTTTGTAAATAGAATGGACAGTTTGTAACTTCCAGCAGTGACATCATGATAATCATGACTCACTTTTCACTGTTCTTTTACTGTGAAGGCGATGGGTGAAGAAGGCACCCGTTAGAGGCAGGACGCCCAGTTCTGCTGCTAGTGTGATGCTGGGGAGGTTTAGTCTTGAAGCAAAAGGAGATTGGTGAAAATGCCTACTCCTAGGGCCCTACAAGGGTTAAGAGAGTTAATGCATATAAAGGAAGGACCTGGCACATAGGAAATGCTCAATATCAATAAATGGCTATGTTCATTTAGTTTACTACTAAGAAGTCTCTCTGTTTGCTACATTCAGCTAACTCAGATTTTAATCTTTTTGATTTTTGCTTTGTATAGGTTACATTCACTTATTTAGAACTACTGCAACCATCAAGGCATAAGTCTTAAAAATGTTGATATTTCATTCAGTCTTAAGTGGGTAGGAGTCCCCAAATCTACCATGGAGAGCTCCCCAACATTCTGTACCAAGGGGTAAATACACCACTTTGAGAGGATGAGCAGAGCCAGCTTGCTGCACCAGAGTTTTGACAGAAGTTCTTGGGGTAATTATGAAGTCTGTGGGTATGAGGCCAGCATGTTTTTTTGGTAGACTTTAATTTTTCATCTGGCGATTAAAATATTCATTCCCAAGGATGTTTTCAGTTCCTGAAAGCTCACTGAATTTACTTTAGACATGTAGCCAGAAAGATTGTTAGAGCTCCTAATTCTCTTAAATTCTATGGATGTGAAATTCCTCTCAGATAATATCACTGACCTGGAGTAGGTACTAGGTGATTTGTTAACATGATAAAACTAATACATCACAAAAGACAGGTAGCCCTCTGAGGCCTGGGGTTTCTCCACAGCACTTTAACTTCATGGTCATCTCTCTCATCCAGGGCATAAATGCGATTATTTCAATGCTCTGGAAAGATAGAGAACTTATAGGGCATTTAAGATATGGAAACTCAGTTTGGCCATCACAAGGTCAGGTTTTTTTTTTTTTTTTTTTTTTTTTTTTTGGTCATGGTACTATCTAAACAAATGGTTTTAAATCCTTGATTACAGTACTTTTCAGTCAAGGCTAAGTTTACATTTTAAAAAGAAAAATCTAACATTTCCTTTTCTAAGTGCAAACTTAGAAATGGGGGTATTTAGAAATGGGGAATGTTGCTGGCATAATTACCTGCTTTGTCACAAACTGCATGACTTCAGCTATAGCTCTTCTTTATTTAAAAAAAGCCTTAATAAAATGACTTGAGATGAGTTTCTCAGCCACAGTCACATGACATGTTATTAGATAATGAAACTCAAATTTTTACAGAGGACTTTGTACTGAATTAGAAGTGGAAGAAACAACATAACCAGGCTCTAATCAAAGAAAAATAAAGACCTGTGGGAGACAGAATAACTTAGGAACTTGCCCTTGTTTTAAATTATAACACTATAGCCGGGCATGGTGACTCACATTTGTAATCCCAGCACTTTGGGAGACCGAGCTGAGTGGATTACCTGAGGTCAGGAGTTTGAGACCAGCCTGGTGAACATGGTGAAACCCCATCTCTACTAAAAATACAAAATTAGCCAGGCATGGTGGTTACCTATTAAGATGGCAAAATTCTTTTTCCACCTCAGAACTACTAACGGTAAATGAGGAATCTGAATTTTATGCATAATAAAGTTTTACCTTAGCTGCCGTAAAGTATCCCCCATTACTTCCAGTTGTCAAGTTTGTCTTTGCTAAATCTATAACTGGAGTCAAGTCACCTTCTGTTTCCCTTGATAGACAACTAGTATTTTTTACTGTCTTGAAGGTAAAATCATTCTTAGATTTTCAGAGATGCTAGAATCAATAGAAACTTAAGTTCAGTCTAGTTTTTATAAAATTTATTTAGCACTGTTCTCCTACTACATACAGAACACCTGGTCCTCAGGTCCACACGTAGATCTGCCCTCAAGATCCTTTTAACCAAGTAAAAGATGCAGAAAAGCTGATGGATTCCTGAATCTGGTCAGTAAACCAGAAGAGGTGCTCAGAATAGATTCTGAGGAAGGGCACTCAGCCTAGCCTTAGGAGTGTGGGAGTGGGTCAGGAAGTTCATTCTGGAAAGAGAACACCAGAGATCAGTCTGAAATGATGACCAGGCTTTAGCCAGGATTTGGGCTATTCAAAGGATATGGAAAACATTTTGGGTGGGAGAACATTTCTGGCAATGCCATGTTAAAAGGACAGCATGATATTTTTGGAGATCACACATATTATTAGGTGCTGGAGATGAGTCTGGAAAATGTAGCCAATTTTTGGATGTCATATTTAGGATCTGAGATTTTGTCCTAAATATAACGGGAAGGTTAGCAAGAAACTTTTCATTAGACACACCCATACCAAAGATGACACACAATTGCCACAAAACAGTACTGAGTGGTGAAATGTTTTGCTCATCAGGTCAGTTTGCACTTAGAGAAAAAGGCATAATTCTTCCTCCTATTGTGGTAGATAATGGCAAATGCCCTTTTGCAGCAATCACTCACAATCTTATCTCTGAAATAAATAGATAAGATTAATGCATGGTGTTTATGTTAGCTGGAGATTTATGCAGTTGGTGTAGAGACATCATTGCTGTACTGGTGATGCTGTGATAGACACTATTCATTAGCACTGCCAAAGCCATGCTTTAAAGCAGTGGTCCTCAACCTTTTTGGCATCAGAGACCAGTTTCATGGAAAACAATTTTTTCACAAAACACGTTGAGGGTTTGGGATGATTCAAACACGTTGCAATTATTGTGGACTTTATTTCTATTATTATTATACTGTAATATATAATTAAATAATAATACAACTCACCATGATCTAGAATCAGTGGGACCCCTGAGCATGTTTTCCTCCAACTAGATGGTTCCATCTGGGGGTAATGGGAAGCAGTGATATGTCATCAGGCATTAGAATCTCAGAAGGAACGTGCAGCCCAGATGCCCCACATGCACAGTTCACAATAGGGTTCACGCTCCTATGAGACTCTAATGGCACTGCTGATCTGACAGGAGGCAGAGCTCAGGTGGGAAGGCCAGCCAGGGATGGGGAGCAACTGTAAATACAGATGGTGCTTCACTCACTTGTCTGCCACTCACCTTCTGCTATGCAACCCATTTCCTAACAAGCCATGGATGGGTACCAGTCTGTGGCCCGGGGTTTGGGGACTCCTGCTTTAAAGAAAACTATTTTACATAGAGACAATACAGTGTGGTTAGGGACTCAGGCTCAGGCTATTGATTCAAATATGAGCCTTCCATGTTCTATTTCTGTTACCTTCAGCAAATTAGATAACTCTCTTGGCCTTAATATTCTTTTTTTTTTAAAGTCTGGGTGATAGTTTATGATAGTGAAGAGCAGTGAAGAAAATTAAATAAGGTAATACACTGTTATGGATTAAATTGTGTGCTGAAAAGAGAGATATTAAAGTCCTAACAAACTGAAATCTCAGAATGTCACTGTGTTTGGAAAAGAGTCTTTAAGGAAGTAATAAAATTGAAACCAGTTTATTAAGGCAGACTCTAATCCAATATAACTGGTATTCTTACAAAAAGGAAAAATTTGAACACAGAGGCAGGTAAACAGGGGGAGCATATGAACATGAAGGCAGAGATCAGGGTAACATATTCGTGAGCCAAAGGATGCTACAGATTGCCATTAAACCCCTAAAAAGCCAGAACAGAAAAAGGGTAAAGTTGCTCCCACCAGCTCTTGAAAGAATCCACCCTGCCATCACATTGATCATAGACTTCTAGCCTCTAGAACTGTGAGACAATAAATTTGTGCTGTTTGGCCACCTAGTTTACAGTACTTTGTTCTGACATCTCTAGCAAATGAATACATTCACATAAACTCTATGGCACATAGCAAGTGGTCAACATTATCAGTCTTTCTTATTGCTGTTAATACTATGCTTCATCACATTTCCAGATTTCTACTCAGTCTCTTCCTTGTCTAATCTGGTTCCTTTGACAAGAGCGCATTGTTCTACATGTCATGGATGGGAAAATCAGAGGTATCATGCAAAATGTGATGCACAGATTTCTCACAGCTACGTGTATAGGGCAGGGCCATTCTGGAAGCATTGAAAAACAGTTATCAGCTAGTCGAAAAAAGTGCTAGGATGGTGACATGACAGAGCAGAGTAAAAAGCAAAGGCTTTGGACATGAACAGACTGGGCCTGACATCTTCAGAAAAAACACACTGATCGACAAATGAAGCAAAACAACAAAACACAAATACAAACAACTTACTGGTTTGATTAGAGATGAAGAAGTTGAACATATACTTTTAAGATGCTTATGTGGTTATGTATCTTATTTTTACATGAAGCAAAGATATCTATTTGTTATATCGTATTGATCGGAGCTAAAGACAGTTACAAGAAGAAGAATATAAAGGAAAAATAAGAGGAAAGAAAATAGGAGAGAAAGGAGGAGGAGGAGAAAGAGGAGTGTGTGTGGAAATCAACCTTGTAGATTCAGGCAGTTTCTTCCATTGCGAATACAATACTTCAGCCTAATTTCTCAGGAAGGTGTGATTAAACCTTTACCAACACAATTTCATTTCAAGGAGGCACTTTTGCTTTGAGATTTGTGAGTCCATTCACTTTGAGCTTAATGTAACTGGGCTCTGCCAGTGTACTTGTACAATAAGCAAGGGAGAACAAGGAGAAAATATCCAGAAGTATTTGTATGTGGTTGGGAGGCAGTGGGGAGAAGTGATGAAAAGAATAAAAAAGAGAAGAGACAGAAAATAAGCAAAATAAGCACATAAATCAAAGGACAGCCAGCATTATTGCCAAGTACACAGGTTCTAAACACTAGCTCTGTGACCTCAGGCACGTTGACCACTCTCAGATTTTAAGACCCTGCTCTCCCATCTATAAAATGAAGTTAATAATAACACTTATCTCATTGAGCTAATTATGAAGATTAAACTAGCTAATACACGAAAAAACGTAGGTTGCTTCTATTCATGAATTATTACTGTGTTGGGTATCCATCAAGAGAAGAGGATTAAATAAATTGGAGTATATCTATTCTATGATGCCATTAAAGTGAATCTGGTAAGGCTTCATTTGTCTGTAAGGCAAATGTTCAATATGAACAGTTAAGCATAAAAATGATAAGCATAAGATAGTGCATAATATCTACCCATTGCCTTGAAAATGATATATTTTCTTGCAGATTTATAGATGGAGATTGTTTCTGAAAGAATGACCACGAAATTGGTTATAATGGTTCTTCTGTGGAAGTCATCTGGAAAACTACAGAGTAAGAAAAGTCATATTTCATTGCATTCTTCTTTGTTGTATTTGAAATTTTATCATTTGCATGTATTATTTTTTCAATTAAAAATAAAGCAAAAAATTAAAAAATCAGAAGAGTAAAACTAGTTTCTGTTGTATAGTTTGAGAAGATTAAATGAGATAATATAGAAAGGTTAGCATTGTGCCTGACAATTAAAAAGCCCTGCAATTATTATTACTATTATTAATGAAGTCATCTTTAACTCTCAGTGTAACTACTGAATGTATTAAAAAAAAAAAAAAAAGAATGTTTACGGAAGAACAAGGCATTTGGCTCAGATGATACTGGCAGACTTGCTTGGCTGCCTCAATTTTGGGGCATGATTAACCACACTTTGCATGATGTAGTTTACAGGCAAATGTTAGCTTACCTCCATGCCTTCCTAGTCGTTTAATGACATGGATTCATGCCAGAGCACCCATTTTCACATTATCAGTTTAGAAAAGTTTAGAGAAGGCCTCCTGAGACTCTTCACTAACAGGAGGCTTCCTGATCCAAAGGTCTACAGATTGGCTCCGACGGGGAGCTATACTCCCATTTCATGCTAGGGTAAAGGTTTTCAAATTAGGGAGGAAATCTCAGAAGAGGAAATACATGTTTTGAAGCTAACTGTGTATAAGTTAATTTTGGTTCTTCAAACCAAAGTGTCAGTAAAAGGGAAATTCCCTTAAGCCTTGGATTGTTGCTGTTAAGCAATTTTCTAGAAAAACCAAAGATACTATGTACAGCTTGAAAGTGTTTAAACTGTGTGTACACTCTCACCCCAACACACACACAAAATAGAAACAGAAAAACTAGCATCTTTCAAAGTCAGTCTTTACCTACATAGCTAACATAAGCTGTTCTCATTTTGATCCTTCACAGGATCAAATTCGTTATGAATTTATTCAAGAAGCCACTGTGAGCCAATCTATATCTCACTTATTTCAGCATATTGGTGCTTGAAATCTGCTTTGTTTTCTTTTGCTATACCTAGACCAATGAGAGACTACCTTGAATTGATTTGTGGAGCTTATTAGTGGCTAAGCTGGTAACTCTGAGGCCACCATTAGAAATGAGCTGAGAAAGTTGTCCTTTCATTGCAAACTTCCTCTCTCAAAGCACAATCTAACATGTGTAAAAGCAAACATAATAACCTCAACACTGAAGAAAATACTTTTTTTAAATGTATGTGCTGTGTGTAGTTAAATATACTGTTATATATATAATATATATGTGTGTATGCTATGTATATAATATATATACACATTTATATATGCTAAATATATGTGTGTATGCTATATATATGTGTGTATATGTGTTATATATATGTGTTATATATGTGTATATAGCACACATATATATAACATATACACACACATATATATAGCAGTACATTTAACTATACACAGCACATACATTCAAGAAAAAGTATTTTCTTCAGTGTTGAGATTACATATACACACACATATATATACACACACATATATATACACACACACCCATATATATTGTGTGCACATGCATGCACATGCACACACACACACACACAGAGCCATGGTATCTATTTTACCTTGAAAGGAAAATTTCTATTCATCTTACTTGGCAAGACACCATGCTCCAATAGCACAAATGGCCTTTGAAAGACTAATAATACTCTTTCTTCCCCCATTTCTTAGATTCTTCCATTACTCTATAGATTTCAGGTTAATTGTATTTTTCAGTCTGTATATTGCATGGTGAATAATAAACCTATTTAGTGAAAAAAACATCTGTTAGTTGCTGTAGTTGGTAAAACACTAAAGATGTTAGTCACCTTAGAACCAACGCAAAAAATCATAGGTTTAGTTGTTCCTTTCAATTGCTTTGGGAAATAGATGTGGTGGCAAGATAAGTATTAGGTTTCATTTTCTCAAAGTTCTACAGCTGGGTAATCTGAACTGTTTCCCAGATAAGTCTGTCTGTGTCCTTAAGTGTCAACTAAAATACGAAATTCTAGTTTCTAAAATTGCAGTTTCAGGCTTGCTTGGTTCAATGCTCCTTTCAGAACCATATTTTCATGCATTTATTCATGCATACATGTTTGTTTTCAACCAACAGCTATTGAGTACTTATCATATTCCAAGTCCTGGTTATGCTGGAAAAATATAAATGACAAATAATGCAAAATATGATTTGAAGAAGCTTTGGCTTAGGAAACAGACATGTAAATAGATAATTCCACCATGGTGTCTCACTGTTAAATATAAGGTATTCTAATGATATAAAGGAAGAACACCTAATTTAGACTGAGCTGGGCTGCAATATAAGGGAAAGATTGCAGGAAAAGTTGATAACTGAACTAAATGTCAAAAGGTGAGTATATGCGGGCTAAATAAAGAGCTGTACAAATGTATTTTTCTGATGTTTCAAATGATCTCTTCATACTGCTTAAAAGAATGTGATGTGGCTGGGTCCAGTGGCTCACAGCTGTAATCCCAGCACTTTGGAAGGCCCAGGTGGGCAGATCACCTGAGGTCAGGAGTTCGAGACCAGCCTGACCAACATGGAGAAACCCTGTCTCTACTAAAAATACAAAATTAGCTAGGTGTGGTGGCACATGCCTGTAATCCCAGCTACTCAGGAGGCTGAGGGAGGAGAATTGCTTAAACCCAGGAGGCAGAGGTTGCTGTGAGCCGAGACTGTGCCATTGCACTCCATTCTGGACAACAAGAGCAAAAAACTCTGTCTCCAAAAAAAAAATGTGTTGAAATTAAAGTTCATTGAAAAACTCATAAAAGGAGACAAAAAATTTTTTTTTGTAATGAAAACAATGAATCTAGAGCACTTGGCAGTTACAAGTCTAGTGTAATGGCACTCTGAGTGGAAAGGGAAGATGATGAAGGTGGTATCATCTTCCCCTTGGGCAGAAGGATCAACTTTTAGTGACCTCAAGACTCACTCAGCATGCTTTTGAAAAATAATAACTTCTGGGTTGTCTCCATGAATTCTGATTTAGTATGTCTGGAGGGAGGCCGAGGAATATCAATTGGTAACATGACATCCAAGTTGGTACAGGGATTTTTGCTCTTTTAGTTTTATTTCCATTATCATGCCCTGCTCTTTTCCATCCTATTGCTAGCACATCCACAAGAGGCTGGTGTTTTCAAAAAGTTTTTTTTTTAATGCTAAGTAACAATAGAAACAATATAAAATAAAGAAGTCATACAATTAGTTCACCTTATATCGTATCAAGGTCCGGCTACTATTGTAAATGCAACGTAGGCTTTGAACTGAGAACATCTTCATAGGGCCATTCTTGGATTATTTTCCCTGCCAACGAAGGATTCCCCTGTGAGACTGCTCCACTTCACCTTCTGCCACCTACGAGTTTGTCAGTTGTTCAGTTTACTTCTAACTCTTTTGGGCATAAACATCTAATTTTAACTCTACTGCCTACTTGACATTCTTCAGCTCCCTTTGGGTTTCCTACTCTAAGGAGTATTCTTATCCTTAGCTGATTTTAAAGGACATATTAATATGTCAAATCAGCCAACACTCTATTTACACTACATAGAAAGGGACCTTTGTTAAATCCTATAATGATAGCACTACAGGTTAGAGATACCTTCTCCATAAAATAATAATACCTATGATAAAGCGCTTGCACACATACCATCCCAGGCTTATCCATGATGCTCCATAGGTATTTGTTGAAAACTAGATAAAGAAATTCAGTAATTGTGAGTCATTTGAAGACGTTCTTTTCTCAGGATACTAGGAAAAGTGATATCTCATTCCAGATCTTATATTTGACATTAGCAAAAGTGACTAATGTCAAAAATAGCCATGGTGCTATTTTAAATACTCATTGAAATAGCATGTAACCATCATCTCCTAGCTTTCTCAAGCTGTTAGCTGATCTCTCACGATCCCTTCAGAGATGGTCTGTTAACCAAGGATTATTGGACAATAGTAACTAGGCTACTTGCTTTTCCCCCCAAGAACTCAAAACTGTCAAAGTGAAATTACGACACAAATGATTTGAAGCTATTTATCTGACAAACATTTTAGAAGTTCTTTCATGAGCTTTAGAGGTAGAAGAGCAAAATATTATTGTCCACTAAGAGCTTATAAGTAGACAAATTTTGCATAATATAGTAAGCTATATAAATAGTAGCTATACAGAAACTAGTAAACCTTTAGAATATGTCTCCAGTACTGAACAGGGACCTTTCTTCAAAGTGAGGGGGCCTGGAGAAATAATTTAATGATGTTAGGAGATCTGATTTGGAAATATAGTTATTAAATGAAAGTATGTATTATGTTAGAAAGTCCTAAAATGCCCAAATAAATGTAGAGACCAGAACAGGGAGATTTATAATTTATAATTTAAATTTGGTTTCAAAATCTTCAAGACTACACTGATTCTTAGTTTTGAAAATTTTGAAATTTAATTTTGATGTGTACAGTGCAATAGGAGAAAGCCTACAACAGGGCCACGTGTGGCCTTGTCTCTTTCATTTCTCCTTTTGATGTCTCTGAGACTATGGCATAATCATGAATCAGATGGGCTCATTTTCCTGAGAAGGCTGCTCAATTAGGGGATACAACAAGCTTTGAAAGAGAAAGATGAAATGCTGATGGGCCAACACAGAAATTAACATTTAAAAATTGGTCTGTACCAGCTCACAACATCGGTAACAACAACAGTAATTATCATTGTTATTTTAGAAAGTTGTTAGTCTCAAAGTGGGTGTGGAAAGTCAAACTGTAAAATAAACTTCCTCTGTTTGATTGACATTTTGGGAGCAATTCTTTACCCTAATCATTACTGAGATTTGCAGAAACAATCTCTCTCTGAAAAATCACAAGCAAGTTCCAATAAGGGAAGAGTTCTGTTTGAATAAAATGAAATAAAGGAAAAATCAAATCTAATTCAAAGTACTTAGCTATTAAAAAATTATTCTTTCTGGCTCATAGACACATGAAATACATATTTAAAAGTTAATTGAAAAAGAAAACAAATCCCAAGTATACCTTTTAATCCATCTAAAAATTTTAATGTATTCTCCAGAATAATCCAATGTTATTTACTCTGGATATCATTGGACAGACACTGAAAATGGTACTAGGCTTATAAGGATCAATGAGACAGATATTATTCCTGCTCTCCTGCAGTTTCTTCCCTTTTTTTTCTTTCTTTTTCCTTCTTTGTCAGATGGAGCCTCGCTCGGTTACCCAGGTAGGAGATCAGTGGCATGATCTTGGCTCACTGCAACCTCCACCTCCGGGTTAAAGTGATTCTTCTGCCTCAGCCTCCTGAGTAGCTGAGGTTACAGGTGTACACCACCACGCCTGGCTAATTTTTGTATTTTTAGTACAGAAGAGGTTTCACCATATTGGCCAGGCTGGTCTCAAACTCCTGAGTTTAACTGATCCACCTGCTTTGTCCTCACAAAGTTCTGGGATTACAGGCATGGGCCACCATGCCCCACCTAATTCTTGCTCTCTTGAAATGTACATTCTATCATCCTCAGATCTCTTCACAGCTCTACTTCTAATTACACCCTACTTGATCTCAGCAATCTCATAGCTTCATATCAAGTATATCCATCATTTTCTTGATCTTATTCTAGATAAAAATGAAAGCCTGAAAAATGAGTCCCCAGTTATCTTAGTCAGGACTTATCCCTTGAATTTCATAACCATCTATCTAACTCCCTAACTGGTATTTTCACTGGGATGATTATTTTGCACCTCCAGTTAACTGTCCCAAAGAGAACTCTTATTCTCCTCTCACCATCCACATCTCTGAGAATCTATTCTTTCTCTACCCTTCTCTATCTCACAAAATGCTGACTTCATTCTTCTAGTCAATCTGGCAGAAAATCTTGCAGCCACCTTACATTCTCTCTTTTTATCCTTGTCCCTTCCTCTCCCATCTGTCTCCTGCACTTTGATGTATTAATATACAATCCATACCAAATTTTCTCAATGGCAACCACAAAACGTATCTCAAATTTCATGACTCCTAAATATTTTTTCTACTGTTACCCTACCTAAGCTACTGTAGGTGGGGCAGGGAGTGGGGGCATCCCAAAGATGCTCCCAGTTTCCCAATCCAAGGTCCTTGGCTTCTCTTACCCTGAAGGGTGGGGAAAGGGGCCCTGGAGGCACAGTGAGCTTACTGTTCAAATAAATATTGCGGATCCAAAGAGTTTTGCAGCAAAAACAATATGTTAGGCAGGGCGAGGGGGGAAGGGGGGAGGGAGGGGGGAAGGGGGAGAGAGCGAGAACGAGAGTGAGAGCAAGAGCGAGAGCGCGCCTTATTCAAACTGGGCAGGCATTCTTTGCTTGCCCAAATTGTCTCTCCATTGCCCAAACCTCGGGATGAATTCCCTCTTTAAATAATGGGCAGCAGAGAAGGATTTCTTCCCTGATGATGTTCATATAATGGCTCCTGCTCTGGCTAACAGGTCTCGCCCTAGTAAAGGAGTTGGACTTTCCGGAATGATGAGGAAGGCATGGGAGAAGAGTATATCTCCCCAGTTACAGCTTAGGGGCTGGGGGAAATATCGGGAGACTGTGTCCTAGGACTCCTCGGACAGTGACAGACTTGGAGGACAAGCGTCCAGGACAGGAAAGGTAAACTGAGACGGCTGCGCCAGTGTCCAGGAGAAGATCAACCTCCTGGCCCTCTATGGTCAGCTTTACCCGGGGCTCAGTGAGGGTGATGGTTTGTGCTGGTGCTTGCCCCAGGCACCCTCAGTCCTGCTGTTGGGTCATCTGGCTAGACACCTCAGGCCCTGGGAACCTTCGTCCCCTAGGACAGTGTGCCTTCCAATGGTCCCCTTGACACAGTGGGAAAGGATGAGGAGGCGGTCCGTTCCTCTGGGGACAATCTCTCTTAAAGTGTCCAGGTAGGCCGCAGTGGTAGCAAGCTCTGCCAGACTGGCGGCTAACCCAAGCCTTTCTCTCTTGCAAACCCCTCGAGTCTGCTTGCTTGAGGCCATGCCTATGGTTGCAGCTTTTGTGTTCCCTGCTGTTCTTTTCAGCCTGTTCCTCCTGGTCTCTATTATAGAACACCAAGGTCGCTAGATTTAGTAATGAGTCTAGACTCTGTTCTGGCCTCAGGACCAGCTTCTTCTTTAAAGATTGTGGGTCAAATTGGTCCCAGTTATCCAGGATGCACTTTAAGGGTGATTTTGCCTTGGAAAGAGTAGCACCCATCTGAAATCGAACACAGGAGATGCCCACATTCCTGGTTATTCCTTGCTGCAAGCCTGGGACATCCCCCAGTTATGGTACCTTGTAGTTTCCTTGTGCCCTAGATGTATGATCATCTTCTGGGCCCCTGCCCATGTGCTAGGTTTAATCACCCTTACCGGCATCATGGGCATACCCTGTCTAAATGTCCTTATGGCCACCTTAAGGAAATGGAGACTGCTGGGATTAGTGGCCCTGTACCAGTGCATCCTTGAAGAACTAGGCCAGTGAGGCTTGGGCAATGGGTGCCAATATTCCCCAGCAAGAGTTCAATTAACACAGGCCTGACCATAAAGCTACCCTAAGGAGGATAAATTTCTTGAGAAGGACTTCTAGGCACAACAATCTTAAAGAAGAAAATGGCTGACCTCAGGACCTGGGCCTTCCCCACATCCCACTTTGCATCATAGGAATATGCCCTAGGGTCGTGAGGCCTGTAATTAACTATCTGAGCCTTGGACCAGGTCTGACTATGGTATTTTAGATGGAGAGCCAATCCTAGGCAAGAAAAATTGTACATCATTAAATTTTAGCACCATTCAGTTGGATTGGGAAATTGCAGGTGACAAAAAATACAATATCCTATAGCCTCCAGTACCCATTGATAGACTCTGGCTCCGTTAGGACATAACCTAGCACTGCGGACTAAGGGAACTGGCCCTGTGCATTGTAGGAGGTCCTCATAGGCATAAGCCTGAGGGCACCACAGGTAAGGGTTCCTGGACTGCCACCCCAAGAGCCTCATGTGTAGGAAATATCTTGAGGAAAGGGCCAGGAAGAAGTCTGCCTTACAGAAATCTGGGCCTAGGAGGCTGGGGTCTGAAAGTCTGGGAGTGGCTCACATAGACAGCTTTTTCTTGGGAGGTTTAAGTGGGGCCCTGACCTCGACCGGACTGAACTGGGAGTTCAGGACCCCACTCTTTCCTCCAGCCGGCCATCGGCTTGGTCCAGAGAAAGAAAGAACAGTAAGAAAGGGAGGTTGTTTGGGTTGACTGACAATCCCAGTTCCGGAGAGCAGGGGGTTGGAGAGTCCTTTCCCAGAAAGCCTGAGCCCAGGTCTTTAAGTCCAGCAGCCATGCCATTTGACTTAGATAGCCAACGGGTGCCCGGTTTTACATCCTTAACAAATTTAAAAGAAGCAAAAGTACAGTTTAGGAAGTGAAAAGGGTCCCGTAGCACTCACAGCTCTGAAGTCTGATGTTTCTCCTAGCTAGCTCGCCAAAGATGTAGCCAGGGGAGGGACTGGGGGTGTCCCGAAGATGCTCCCAGTTTCCCGATCTGAGGTCCTTGGCCTCTCTTACCCAGAAGAATGGGGAAAGGGGCCCCAGAGGCACGGTGAGCTTACTGTTGGAATAAATATGGTGGATCCAAAGAGATTTGCAGAGAAAGCGATTTATTAGGCAGAGAGAGGGAGAGCCACGCTCCCACGCTGTTGTTGGAGGGGATATCCGTATAGGTAAGGAGCAGCGGAGTTTTAACCCTGGAGTTATTCCCGCCTCATTCATGTTCTCGTCCAATGAGAGGAGCTCTTTCAAACTTCCTGGGGAATGATTGATCTTTGACTGTGGTATTGGATTGGCTGCTTGGTCCACAACAGAGCCCCTCCTCCCAGAGCTTTCTGCGGGCTTCTTGGACAAAGCAGCCCACCTGGATTCCTCTGCGTATCCCACCTGCGGGAAACCTAGACAAAGAACTGTATGCTCCTGATGGGGCATGGGTGGAGGCGTGGCACTGGGAAACTTGCCTTTGAAACAACACTCCTCATGGACCCAGGAAGAGAAGTTTTTTTCCTTAACACAGTCCTTCACTACCATGTTTTCTTACCTGGAATACTGTGATCAATTCCAACTGGTCGCCTAGCTTCCAATACTGACCCATACATTCTATTTTCCATAGAGCAGCAAGAAGGACCTTTGAAAAACATGTTAGCTCTTGATACCTTTCTACTCAAAACCTTCCAGTGATTTTCCATTCCATTCTAGATATTTTTTTTATTTAAACTACACCACAATAATGAACTCCAAGGCTCAAAATAGTCTGCATATATCAGTCGCCTAACCCCCAACTCTGTGTTATTTCCTACGTTTCTGTCTAGCTCCTTTCATTTCAAGCGCATTTTCTCCCTCAGATTTTGCATGTGGTCTTTGGTTTGCTTGGTATATTTTCTTCATATACCTGCATGACTCTTTTGTTTTATTTAACGGTCTATTTAAATTTCACTTTATCAGAGTGGCCTTCCCTGACCAAGCCATCTAGAATAATATATCCACCCTCTTTAGTCTGTCTTTAAATCTCTCTTCTTAGTATTTCTCATACTTCTAATTATCTGTCATTACAGTTGATTCTCATTATTTGAGGATTCAATATTTGTGAATTTTTTTACTTGCTAAAATTTACTTGTAACCCCAAAATCAATAATCATGGCACTTTCATCATTATTCACAGACAAAGGCAGTGGTGAAAAATTCAAGTGGGCTAAGGTGTACATTTTCAGCCGAGGTATAACAAGGAGATATTCCACCTTCTTTTTTCAGCTCCCATACTGCAAACAAATGTCCCTTTTTCAGTTTATTTAGTGCCCCATTTTTATCATCTTTGTGCTTTTTCTTGGTAATTTTGCTTTTAAAAAGGGCCTCCAAACATGGTGCTAAATTACTGTCTAGTGTTTCTAAGTGCAAAAAGGCTGTGGCATGCCTTACAGAGAAAATATGTTTGTTAGACAAGCTTCATCAGGCATGAGTTAAAGTGCTATTGGCCATGAATTCAACGTGAATAAATCAACAATATATATTAAATAACATGCCTTTAAATAGAAACACACTTTAAAACAAAGTTATATACTGATTGCTTGATGAAAATTTTGTGACCAGAGGCTTAGAGGAACCTCACATATATTTCCCTTTAGAGTGTTGATTTAGTTTTCACGAATTCTGTGTTTGGGATGACTTTACAGAACATGACTACCACAAATACTAGGAACTGATTATAGCTGGTTTTTCTATTTCTTTATTTCCCTCCGATAAAAATAAATTTATGAGGGCAAGAACTTTGTGTTCACTCCTGTATACTCAAAAGTACTCAATAAATATTAATGATATAATGAAAGGAAGAAAGAAAGAAATTCTCATTGTAAGAAAAATATAGTGAGTTAATATTTTGAGAAAAATTCTATAGGCTGGTAAACAAACCAATTAAAAATATGAATTATGAAACCCTCTCTGAAGTTGATGTACAAGTTAATGAGGTAGAACAATTAGTCTTCAGGGCTGGTGTCATTTGAGTTGAGCCCTAAAAGAAGAAGAATAAGCCATACCTGAGCAGCAACAAGGAAACAACATTCCAGCAATAAGGAAACTTGGCCAGGTGCGGTGGCTCACAGCTGTAATCCCAGCACTTTGGGAGGTTAAGGCAGGTGGATCACCTGAGGTCAGGAGTTCAAGATCAGCCTGGCCAACATGGTGAAACCTTGTCTCTACTAAAAACAATAGACAAATTAGCTGGGTTCAGTGGCACATGCCTGTAATCCTAGCAAATTGGGAGTCTGAGACAGGAGAGTCGCTCGAACTCATGAAGGAGAGGCTGCAGTGATATAGTAACCTGAAATTGCACCACTATACTCCAGTACTCCAGCCTGGGTGACAGAGCAAGATTTGGTTGAAGAAGAAGAAAGAGAAGAAGAAGAGAAGAAGAAGGAGGAGGAGGAGGAGAAGTGAGATTCACAGAAAGAGGGATGGCAGCAGAGATTAAACCATAAAATGAAGCCAATGTGGGGAATGGGGAAAATGGTGATGAGAAGGTTAAAGGCATAGTGGAAGAAGTGGGAGGGATGCTGGATCAGGAAAACATTTGTATTTTGGATATTCTAAGAGAACTAGGAATCCATTGAAATCTTTTAAGCAATATGAATTGATAAATGTGATTTATACTCCAAGGAAAAGAAAGATAAATAGGAAAGTGATTGATCAACTAATGGGCCCAGCTTTTAGTTCCCATATATTCTGTCATTGCCAAATAATGATCTACTCTGGGATGGCAACTTAGCTGGTCTAAGTACTACACAGGCTGCTGTGGGGCATCTGGTTTGATTCCTTAAAAATAAACTTGAAGAAGCTTTATCGGAGTTTCAGGTGTACAACGGGGTAGCTTTGACCAAAGAACTCTTCTCCATTTGGAAAGGACCTCTTCTTTAAACAAATGTGTAGATTTGGAAAAAGACACACACAAACAAATGGGGGAGACAGAAACACTTTGGTAATCAGAATGATCTCTCAAAGGAGCCCTGCTGCAAGGTGGCTCATGCCTGTTTTCCTGGCACTTTGGGAAGCTGAGCAGGTGGATTATATGAGGTCAGGAGTTCAAGACCAGCCTGGCCAACTTGGCGAAACCCCATCTCTCCTAAAAACATAAAAATTAGCTAGACGTGGTGGTGCATGCCTGTAATTCCAGTTACTTGGGAGGCTGAGGCAGGAGAATAGCTTGCACCCAGGAGGCAGAGGTTGCAGGGAGCCAAGATTGTTTCACTGCATGCCAGCCTTGGCAGCAGAGCAAGACTCCATCTCTGGGGGAAAAAAAAAAAAAAGGAAAACCAAAAAAGGAATCCTGCTGATCTGGAAATCAGGGAGTAGCAAATATTGCAAACAAAGTCACTCCATTTTATTAGATATGATATGTTTTAAAAGTCTTGTATCATGCTCAGCACTTCAAATGTGCTGAGTAAATTGGTAGTGATTATTATTATGAATTATTAGAAAGAGTTCAGTGGTTTTGAACTTAGTGTATATGTAAAAAAAACTGCTTCTGTATTTTTCCAGATGCTCATATAAAGAGAAAATATTGCTATTTGGAGTAAATGAGTTTGAAATTTGTTTGGTTACCTGGTTGTTGTTACTACTGGTATAACTTATAGACCAGAATCGCAAAGATTTCATTGCTTATTTCACTGCTGATAGAAAAGTCAGTGTTTTCTGTTTTATACTTTTTCCCAGATAGCTGACTAGAGATATTGGATGCCAGTTTGCCTTAGGAAAAAGATCCACATCATGGGTGAATGATCATGATCTAAATGGAAAGCCGAGGGGAGAGAGCCAGGACCTGGTGGAGAGTTCTTGGAAAGAAGCTGGGGCACAGAAAGTAAAGCAGTAAGAACCCAGCAAAGACAGACCCCAAAGGAACCCAAAGCCCCACGGAAAGTGTAGGTGAGCGTGCTGCTTTGTCCACCTCACCCTATGACAACCTGCTGACTGCCAAATTGTCAGGGAGCCCGTCTGCCCTTGTGACCTTATGCAGTGCTGTCAGTGGCAATTTGGGAACTTCCTGGGGACAAGCACCAGGTGGCCAGGATGTGCTGGTGTCCCACACTCCTCTCAGGCCTAAAGTGAGATGGCAGGTGACGTACTGGTTGTTTACCTGTTGTGAGTCATCCCCTGCCTGGGGAACCTCGGTGCTTGTGTTGCCACATTGCCAGAGCCCCCACGAACATCCCTCAGAACCCGTTCTGACTTTGGCAGGTCCCTGAGGAGCTGTGGGATCCCTGGAGATCTAGTCCTTCACACAAGCTGCCCCCAAAGGAGGGAGGAGTGCAGCCCACCAAAGCCCCACTTGGGACAAAGGAAACATGAGCAATTGCTGAAGGTGATGGCACCAGTGGCTAGGAAGGGACATGACATGAAGTGCGGGGTCATCTTCCTTGTCTATTGTTGTGAATGCAGCACGGACTTTCCCTGCTGGGGGCAGACAGGTGTACACTCGGAAATAGCCTTTGCAGTGCTTTTCACCGTGGCTGAACCCCACTGAAAGTGAGCCTGCACCACCCCAGTTTGCACAATGGGCAAGTCCCATCTCCCCCTCCCTACATGGAGCTGCAGTGTACCAACAGTAGAAGGCAGGCAAGCTGCAGAGCTGTCTGCACTGGACTTGGGGAAGGTCTTGCTCCAAGGCCGTTTCAATGGTAGCCACTAGGGGGCATTTCCACAGACCTTAGTCAAACTGCGGCTGAGAGCCAAGGGTCTATGTCCATATGAACTGAATGTCATGGGCCCTGAGACAAGGACGTGAGAGAGTGCAGATCATGTTCCTACCTGTCCAGGATGAGGAGTGAGTCCTAAGACAGGGCAATGATAGAGTGCAGATCATGTTCCTACCTGTCCAGGATGAGGAGCTGGTGCAGCCCCACCCCAAGACCTTAGCATGTCTCAATATTAACTGCCCCTACAACCTTCCATTAGGGCAGGTGCCCTCCACACATCTTTGGGCTCACTGAGGGCAAATAAGTTCTTACTCTTAAGTGCCACCTACTGGACGGAAGATGGAACTGTATTATTAAATAAAAAACGTTTGATCAGAAGAGCATAGTGCTAGTGTATGAGAAGAACTTTCTGGGCCCTTTGCACTTTCAACCCTACAGAAGATAGTGTGTCTTCTCATGTACCCAATACATCACTACAACAAGCAACATTTGAGAAAGCCATTGCACAAAAGCTATCTATAATTGAGAAACCCAGAACCTTGACACCCTGAAACTACCTATAAATGTGGCCAAAGAATCATACACAACACACCACAGTCATACCCCCAAGAGAAAAAAGACTAAAAAATAAATTGTCATCTAAATGAGAGAAAATTCAAAATTAAGAAGAGATATCTCCTTCAGATGAGAAGGAATCAGTGAAAGAACGTTGGCAGTTAAAATAAAAAATGGCCAAATGCTTTGATACCTCTGGAGGATTGCACTAGTTTCTAGCAATGGATCATAACCAAAATGAAAATTCGGAAATGACAGATAAATAATTTAAAATATGTATTGCAAGGGAGTTCAATGAGACCCAAGATTAAAACCAAAATACAGAAACCAGAAAAACAATGCAGGATATTAAAGATAAGATAGCCATATTAGAAACAAACAAATAGAACTCCTAGAAATAAAAAAACTCACTAAGGAAATTTCAAAATACAGTTCAATGGTTTAAAAATAGACTAGACAAAGCAGAATAAATAATTTCAGAGCTTAAATGTTAATCTTTCAAATTAATCTAGTCAGATAAAAATAAAGGAAAATGAATTTAAAAATTGAACAAAGACTTTAAGAAATATAGGACTATCTAAAGTAATCAAATCCATGACATAGGCATTCCTGAGAAAAGAGAAAAAAATAAGCAATTTGGAAAATATATATGAGGCAATAATTCAGGAAAATTTCCCTGATCTTGCAGAGAGGTAGGTATCTAGATACAAGAAATTCAGAGGACACCTGCAGCATGTCCTTTTGATACTATAGAAGAGGACAAACATCACCAAGACATAGAGCCATAAGACTATCCAAAATTAATGCTATAGAAAAAATCATAAGGGAAGCTAGACAAAAATGTCAAATCACCTGTAAAGGAAGTCCCATCAGTCTAACAGCTGACTTTTGAGGAGAAACCTTACAAGCCAGAAGAGACTGCACATGTATTTTTAGACTTCTTAAAGAAAAAAAAAATCTAGCCAAGTTTTAAAATGTTTTACTAACTAAGCTTTATAACTAAAAGAGAAATAAAGTCTTACCTGACAATCAAATGCTAAGGAAATTTGTCACCACTAGACTGGACCTACAAGATATGCTCAAAAGAGTTCTAAACATTAAAATAAAAGGAAGATACTCAATATCATTAAACTAAACATAAGTACCAAGTTCACAGATTCTATAAAGCAATTACACAATTGAGACTACAAAGCAACTAAGTAACAACTATTACAGAAACAAAACCACACATATTAATATCAACTTTGAACGTAAATGGTCTAAATGTTCTACTTAATATACATAAATAGGCAAATTGGATAAAAATATAAAAACAAGACCCAACAATCTGCTGCCTACAAGAGACCCTCCTAATGTGTAAAGCAGGATTGTACAATCTTTTGGTGTCGCTCGGATACATTGGAAGAAGAAGAATTGTTTTGGGCCACACATAAAATACACTAACACTGACAATAGCTGATGAGCTTAAAATGTGCAAAAAAAAATTCACACTGTTTTTAAAATGTTTACAAAACTGTATTGGGCCACATTCAAAGCTGTCTTGGGCTGCATGTGGACTGCAGGCTGTAAGTAGGACAAACTTGGTGTAAAGGCAGCCATCAACTCAAAGTAAAGCACTGGAAAAGATATATCATGAAAACTGAAAACAAAAAAGAGCAAAGCAAACGTTGCTATTTTCATATCAGACAAAACAATCTTTAAACCAACAACAATAAAACAGACAAGGAAGAGTATTATATACTGATAAAAGTTTTAATTCAACAGAAGATTTAACTATCTTAAATATATATGCATTCATATTTATTTAAAAACACTATTAGACGTAAACACACAGATGAACATACAATGTTCATTAGATGTAAACATACAATGATATAAGGGGACTTTTAACATCTTCCTGAAAGCACTAGACAGATCATTGAGGCAGAAAACAAACTCTAGATTTAAACTGGACTTTTTTACCAAGTAAGTTTAATAAACATCTACAGAACATTCAGTACAAGCACAGAATACACATTTTTCTCATCTGCAAATGAAACATTCTCTAAAATTGATCATATACCCTGCCATAAAGCAATTCTAAATAAATTCAAAAAAATCAAAATCATATCAATTGTCTTCTCAGACCACAGTGGAATAAAGTTAGAAATCAATACCAAGAGGAAATTTCAAAACCACACAAGTACTGGAAACTAAACAACTTACTCATGAATGACTCTTGAGCAAATGACAAGACAGAAATTTAAAAAAAGGAAAGAAATAGAAATCGAGATGTAACATGTCAAAGCTTCAGGGAAATAGCAAAAGCAGGATTAATAAGAAAGTTTACAATTATAAGTGCCTACATCAAAAAGAAAGATCTCAAATTAACAACTTAATGTCACATTTCAAGGAGCTAGAAACCAATAGCAAACCAAATCTAAGCTACACAAAGAAGAGAAATAGGAAAGGTCAAGGCAGAACTAAATGGAATTAAGACCAAAACAAAAAGTTATACAAAGGTTCAATGAAACAAAAAGTTGGTTTTCATAAGAATAAACAAAATTGATAGTCTACTAGCTAGATTAACCAAGAAAATAAGAGAGGAGATTTAAATAAGCACAATCAGAAATGATAAAGAGGACATTATCCCAGAAGTACAAAGGGTCATCAGAGACGGCCATGAACATCTCTAGCACACAAACTAAAAAACCTACAGGAAATGGATAAATTCCTGGAAACATAAAATTTCTTATGATTGAACCAGGAAGACATAGAAATCTTAATCAGACCAATCACTAGTAATAAAATTGGATAAGTAATAAAAAACCTGTCAGGGAAAAAAAAAATAGCAGCCCAGGACCAGACAGATTCACAGTTAAATTGTACCAGATATGCAAAGAAGAGCTGGTATCTGTCTTACTGAAACTATTTCAAAATATCAAGAACAATAGATTCCTTCTTAACTCATTCTATAAAACCAGTATCATCATGATATCAAAATCTGTCAAGGACACAAGAAAAAAAGCAAACTACGGGACAATATTCCAAATCAATATAGGTGTAAAAATTTTCAAAATACTAGCAAACAAATCCAACAGCACCTCAAAAAGATAATTGATCATGATCAAGTGGTTTTATTTCAGGGATGCTAGGATCTTTCAACATCTGCAAATCATAAGAGTGATTTAGCAAAGAAGCATAATTAAAAACAGAAACCATTTTATTATCTCAATAGATGCAGAAAAAGCATTCGATAAAATCCAACATTCCTTCATGATAAAATTTTTCAACAAACTCGGCATGGAAAGAACATATCACAAAATAGAACCCATATATGACAAACCAACAGCCAAGATCATGCTGAATAGGGAAAAGTTGAAGGCATTTCTCCCTAAGAAGTGGAACAAGACAAAGATATATCCTCTCACCACTTCTATTCAGCACAGTACTAGAAGTCCTAGCCAGTGCAGTCAGTCAAGGGAAAGAAATAAAAACCATCCAAATAGGAAAAGAGAAGTCAAATTATCTCTGTTCACTGATGACGTGATTTCATACTTGAAATCCTTAAAGATTCTTACAAAAGTCTCATAGACTTGATAAATGGCTTCTGTAAGGTTTAAGGATACAAAATTAACATATAAAACTCAGTCACATGCCTGTGCACCAACAATACTCAAGCTGACAAGCTAAAAACCAAATCAATAACTCAATCCCATTTACAATAAAGGCACAAGAAGTAAAATAATTAGGAATACATTTAACCAAGGAGGTCAAAGGCCTCTACAAGAAGAACTACAAAATACTGATCAAAAAAATTGTAGATGACATGAACAAATGGAAAAACACTCTGCTCATGGACGGAGAGAATCAATATTGTTAAAATGACCATGTTGCCTGAGCAATCTACAGATTCAATGTAATTCCTATCAAATTATCAGCATCATTTTTCACAGAATTAGAAAAAAGTATTCTAAAATTCATATGAAACCAAAAAGAAGCCTGAATAACCAGAGCATCCTAAGCAAAAAGAACAAAGCCAGAAACACCATGTTCCCTGACTCCAAACTATACTATAAGACTATCATAACAAAACAGCATGATAATGGTACAAAAATAGACACATAGATCCATGAAACAAAATAGAGAACTCAATAATAAAGCCACATACCTACAACCAACTGAACATCAACAAAGTTGACAAAAGTAAACCTAAGGGAAGGACACCCTATTTAATAAATGGTGCTGAGAAATCCGGCTCTTCATATGCATAAAAGTAAAACTGGACCCCTGTCTCACCATATACAAAAATTAACTCACAACTGATTACACTTAAATGTAAGACCTTGAACTATAAATATGCTAGACGAAAACCTAGGAAAAACTCTTCTGGATATTAGCCTAGGCAAATAATTTATGACTAAGATGTCAAAGGCAAATGCAACATAAACACAAATTGATAAATGGGATTTAACCAAACTAAAGAGCTTCTGCACAGCAAAATAAACAATTAACAGAGTGAACAGATGACCTATACAATAGGAGAAAACACTTGCAAACTATGCATCTGACAAATGACTAATATTCAGAATCTCTAAGGAGCTCAAATCAGTAAGAAACAATGACACTGTGAACAAGTGGACAAAGGATGTAAATAGCCATTTTTCAAAATAATACATACAAGAGGCCTATAAACATGAAAAAACAAGCATCACTAATCATAAGAGAAATGCAAATTAAAACTATGATGCGATATCATCTCACATCAATTGGAATGACTATTAATAAAATGTCAAAAAGTAACAGGTGTTGGTGAGGATGAGGAGAATAGGGAATGCTTATACACTGTTGGTGGGAATGTAAATTAGTTAAACTACAGTAAACAGTGTAGAGATTTCTCAAAGAACTAAAAATGGAACTACCAATTCAACTCAGCATCCCACAACTAGGTATCTATCCAAAGGAACTGAAATTGTTTTATCAAAAAGACACTTACACTTCTATGTTTATTGCAGTACTATTCACAATAGCAAAGTAATGGAATCAATGTGTCTATCGTTGGTTGACTGGATAAAGCAAATGTGGTGTATAAATATATCATGGGAAACTATGAAGCCATAAAAAGAAGAAAATCATGTCCTTTGCAGCAACATGGATGGAATGGGAGGCCATTATCCTAAGTGCAGTAACTCAGAAACAGAAAATAAATGCTGCATGTTCCCATTATAAGTAGGAGTTAAACAATGGACACACATGGATATAAAGACGGAAATAATTGTTACTGAGGACTTCAATGTGGGGAGGGTAGGAGGAGAGTGAGCATTGAAAATTATATCTATTTAGGGTACATTATTCAGCATTTGGGAAATGGATTAACCAGAAGCCCAAACCTCACCATTATACAATATATCCATGTAACAGACCTGCACATGTACCTGCTGAATCTCAAATAAACAATTAAAATTCAGTGGCATTAGACATTTCTAATAAGTTTCAAGTCAGAGAAAACCCTCTGATTTCTAGTGTCCTCTCAGACCACTATGTTAGGAGAAATGCTACCATAGAATCTAGGCTCAAAGAGTACTGAAATCAGTTACTGATGTCTGCTAAAATGAAGAGAGGAAAACTGTCATGTGTCAAAATTTCAACATCCCTAAAGTAAAATACCCTGGAAAACTAACCTCTGATAGAGTAATACGTTTTACTGAAATTAGCATGGTTTTAATAGGCAGAATCATCTTCAAATCCTTGCTACACAATTTCTGTGTGTGACTTTAAAAATACATACATATCACTGTCTCTACACAAGAAGAGCAGCACTATATACCTTTCATGTTTAAAATGGTGACCAAAGAAGATCATGGATGTAAGTATATAGATCGAACTTGGTAAACATTAGCTTTCTTTAACTCCCTTCCCATTTCCCTAATATCTCTTGGAAAGACCTTTTTGTTTCAAGGCTCAGCAGCCATTTTTGGCAAGATAATCACTTAGTGGATCATTCATAGAATTCAAGGCTTACTTTTATTACCTTTCTCCATGGATTAATGTTCCATCCCTCCCTAACTCTCTTCATCTAATTTGTAGAGTTATTATGGTTTGTTGTTACCACAGCTCTTATGAGTGTTGGTCAGGAAACATTTGTCTTCAGAGCCTGTCCTCTACTTTGAGTCAAAACTCCTTCCCTTCATGCAAGTCTAAGCTATTCTTCTAATAGGGGACCCTGAATTTTTGTCAAAAGACAGGAATTCGGCAAATGTAATATATGGGAAACTTAATCCTTCATTCCTCCAAGAGATATCTGTACCTTAAAATCCTTGTGGGTGAGAGAAAAACGTGCTAAAGCAAACATTATTATCAAATGGAAGAATTTTAGGTGTTAGGATAGAAATGATATATATTCTAAATCTGATTTCATGGATTAAAAACCCTATATTGTAGCCACAGTTGGAGCCTGAGTCCTCTGCACAGACATTCTAGGGTGGGTCTTTAAGCTTAATTAATTCCCTTTGTTTTCTTGTATACAAATCCTATGTTGTAGCCACAAACAGTAAATCTTATATTCCATAATTTGGCATGTTGTTATTGAATACTTTCTATGTACCAGGGCTGGGCTAAGCACTACAGATTCTAGGAAGGAGACTATGTCCTTTCTAATTGCTAAGGGAAATAGGAAATGGGGAAGAATTAGACTCTGTGCAGTATTTGGCCAGTGGTTACCACAGAACTTAAATGGTAAGTATTCTGAGACCTAAAAGATCATCTTTATCTGTGAAATCATCAGAGAAGGCTTCATGGAAGAAGATAGCATATGAAATTTGCCTTAAGAAATGGAAGGCTCTAAATGATGTGGATTAAATCAAAAGGTAGAGAACTTTACAACTATAGGAGCAACAAATGCAAATATATTAAATATACCAAATACGTTCAGCAAATGGTAAAGAGCCCAGTGTGGCCAGATTTAGGGTACAGGTTTATATAGAACAGGCTTGGGGCAGATTACAGAGGGTTTTAAGGGTTATGCTTTTCTGTGTATGATTGATTGATTGAAAAACTAGAGAAATATTAATTTTGAAGAAGGACCGGTGCTAACAAAACAGTGATTTAAGAAGAAAACCTTGCAATTTATATATAAGGTAGAAAACTAAACACCGCATGTTCTTACTCATAGGCAGGTGCCGAACAATGAGAACACATGGGCACAGGGAGGGGAACATCACACACTGGGGTATGTTGGCGGGTGGGGGGATAGGGGAGGGACAGAGATGGGTGGGAAGGTTGGGGAGGGATAACACTGGGAAAAATGCCTAATGTAGGTGGCAGGGAAATGAAGACAGCAAACCACCATGGCATGTGTGTACCTATGCAACAATCCTGCAAGCTCTGCACACGTACCCCAGAACTTAAAGCACAATTTTAAAAAAAAGTGCTTACTAGAATAGGGCAAGTTTGTCTAGGGCCCAAATTAAGGCACCAAGCTTGGGCATAAAGAACATCACAAATCTGAGTTATATTGTAAAGGGATCCTATATTAGAATTTGTGGATTATACTAATTGCTGAAATAGTTCAGATCTATACTTGCATGTGAAAAGTAAGTCCTGAAGTGACTGGGCATTTTACTTGGATATTTGACAAATACATTGGAAATGCATTGCTGTTAACAAATGAAAGAAGAAATAAGCAATTTACTGACATTTAAGATTTTTAATGTGGTTGAATCGCGAATAAAAGACTTCTGATTCCCACATGTGAAATAGTACATTCAATTTATGATACAGGGAAGGAGTGAAAAAAGTTCTCAGTCACCCATGTAAAATATGCATGCCAAGAGAGTGTGCGCAGGGTGCCATTTTATCATATCTTCTCTACACATTTTAGGTCAAATGAAATGATTTATCAGCTTCTGCTAAATTGCCAATTCTCAGATAATGTATACCTCCAACTCAGATCATTTGAAAGGATTTATCTCCTGGCTTGTAGAACACCACATACAAAGTGGTATTGTTTTTCTTCTCTGACTTTGCTTGCAGCGGGGACATTTAATACACAAAACTATTGATTTTCTTGCTTCACAAATGCTTCCAAAGCTCGTAACTTGACCTTATCCAGCCAAGGACAACCAGTTTACATTTGTTGGTGATCTCATGCAGTTTCAGAACATTTTATGCAGGCTGACTCTTTTGTCTTGACTTTTTTGCATGAAAAGAACTTCAGTTTGGACTGGAGGAAGAGACTACAGGAAACTGAGTATGAATGATCTGGAACCAATCATGTGTAGATTTCTGCACATTTCACAAATCTTATCTTTTGACCCAATCCCAAATATTATCATTTCTTAATTTGTAATGTTATTGAAATAACTATACACATATGCTACTATATACAAATAATTTAAAAGTACATACAATAAAAATGTAAACTTTAACTCCTCTGAAAATTCAATTAGTTAACACATTTTGTGCACCTTTCCAGAAAGCTTATAGGCATATATGAATGTCTGTTGTCTTTGTTCTATTAAGTTATTTTTAAAATATAAAGTTTAGTTTGTATTGGTGTACAATTTTATGAATTTCAGCATGCAAATATTTTTGTGTTAACACCACCACAGGAGAAAGAACAGTTTCTTCACCTGACAACCATTGATCAAATCATTACTATAGTTTTGTCTTTTCAAGAAAGTCACCTAAGGGGAATCATATAATCTTTTGACAGTGTCTTTTGATGAACACAATGCCTTTGAGATTTATTCAAGTTGTTTTATCCATCAGCAGTTTACTTCTTTTCATTCCTGAGTAGTATTCCACTATATGGATATATCAGTTTATCAATTGACTCATTAACCATAATTTGGCTTGTTTCCAGTTTGTCCTAATTTCCAGATAATTAGAGATAGAGCTGTTATAAATAATTTTACAGAGGTTTTGTGTGAATTTAAGTTTTTGTTTCCAAAGGTTAAATACCTAAGAGTGAAACTTCAGGGGGATACCTGGCAAATGCATAATCTATGAGAAACTGGAAAACTCCTAAAGACTGATTCTCGCTAGTAATCTTTGAGAATTCCAGTTGCTTCATTGTATCCTCTCAGCACTTAGTCTTGCCAGTCGCTTTTATTTTAGACATTCTGATAGGTTTGTAGTTATATCTCATGATGGTTTTAATTTTTGTTTTTGTAATGACTAATTGTATTTGGTATTCTTTCTTGTGCTTATTCTCCATTCATGTATTCTCTTTGGTGAAGTGTTTTTCAAGTATCCTGCTGACTATTTAACTGGGTTTTTTAAATTTCTTTTGAGTGATTTATAATTTTTTAAAAAATTAATCTATTATTGGTAATTTCATTTTTTTAACAGTATCTTTCTGCAGAGCAAAAAAATTTAATTCTGTTGAAGTGCACCTTGTCAATATTTAGTTCAGTGCATCATTCTTTTGGAATAACACCTAAATGTTCTTTGTTTAAACCATAAAAATCAAAAGAAGATAAAAAAAGACAAAGTCATAATTATAGTTGGATATTGATACTTCTCTCCCAGTAATTAGTAGAGCTAGTACACAGAAAAATCATCAAGGAGACAGAAGAATGGAGCTATAATATCAACCAACTGGATTTAATTGACACATATAATTCTCCAACCAATAGTAAAATACACATTCTTTCCAAACACAAATGAAACATTCACCAAGATAAATCATATTCTGGGCCATAAACCAAACCTTACCAAAATAAAGTTTTGTTAAATTTTCAAATCATGCAAAATATGATTTCTGAAGATAACAGAATTAATCTAGAAATCAATTACTAAAAGATAAAAAGAATCTGCAAACACTTGGAAATTAAGCAACATATTTCTAAATAACCTATGGGCCAATGAGAAAGTCTTGGGGGAAATTAGGAAAATTTTTAACTGAAGAAATAAGAAAGTACAACATATAAAATTTTGTGAGATGCTGCTAAAGCAGTGTACGGGGAGAATTTATACCAATAAAACTCAGGAAAGTTCTCAAATCAATCAGCAAAAAAGTTTCTCAAATCAGTAATTTAAGGTCTGCTTTAAATCTACTTTGCCTGATATTAATGTAGCCATTCCCGCTATCTACTTGTTTTAAATTTTACCGTTTGAAAAATTATTTATTATTCATTCAACAGTATAAGTATTTAAAGCTACACTGTTTTCAATAACCTTTGCTTTAGCTGTTCAGTGAAATTGTGTTTTCATTCCTGCAACTGAAATTTTGATTTACTTTTAAAGTTAGAAGAAATGTTCATTATCTGATACTCTATCATATTATATCATGTTTTAATTGTATTGAATATTATTCAGAGAATGCCATTTTTATTTCTGTTTTGGAAAGTCTGTCAGTATTTTAAATAAACACATATTCAGTTTTAGTAAATGTTTCATTGATGCTTAAAACAATTTATTCTCTTATATCAAGATTTATGTATTTGGCAGAGATGACTATTTGTCCATTATTCTCTTCTGTAATATAACTTGATTGGCCTGTGATCTCTTAGAATAAAGATACTATGTTCAGCCTAAGTACACTTATAGGATACATTTCTGGTCAATGGGATATAAGCATGTCATCTTTTAGTTTCTAGGAATTTCTTAAGAGATATATATGACACATTGTTGGCCCATTTCCCTCAGTCTTTTCATTCTACAATTTGGAATATGAAAGTGATTGCTGGAACTCCATCTTATATCATAAGGATGAATATCACTCCTTTATGACAGAGGAGTGCAAAGCTAGAGGAATGTGGGTTTCTAAAGGCTTTGTAAAACAAATCATATTGCAGGCCTGGATTGCCAACTAAATTATATTTTGTTTAAAACACTATTATTTTTAGTTTTCTGTTGCCTACACAAACTTAATTCCAAGTAAAGTATTGTACTATGTTTTTCTATATCTGTATTTTTAGTATGTTGATATGTTATCATGATAGGCACCACTACCATTAATCACTTTATAATTTATGTTGGTAATATTTATTGGATATCTGTTCAGATCTCCTTCTATTTCCTTCACTTACTCATTTATGAATGGTTGTAATATGTCTTGCCTCTAACAGTTTGTTCTTTGTCACAGATTGCTAGAAGTATACATTCCATGTGTTCCCATTTAGTTCTGACACCTCCCTTTCATCTCTGCTCTATCTGGGAGCCTGTTTCCTAGTGCCCTCACCATCTCTGAATATTGTCATTTTTGGTTTACTTAATATTCTATATTAGTTTGAACATGGTTTATTGGATTACTCACCCATAAGAAAGAATAGGAAATGCTTGCTCAGAGAAAGTGCCTTGACTTTGAAGCAGTTAGATGACTTTATCTGTCATGGTGCTCCAAATGAACTGTGATAAATCAAGGGCAGATCTTAGAAGGGATTGTATTCGCCATGTTTTAAAGATCTAGAATAGTTTTGGATGAGTTGCTTTATGACTTTGCAGTAAAACATGTGCAACTCATGACCTATGAATATTTTAGTTTCTTCATAGGGCAATTACATTCAACAAAGGCCTTCATTTTTTCCTAATCACATCACTTTTAAAGTTTTACAAGTATTTTCTTCATTTGTAGTCAACCTCTATTAAAGTCTGTTGGCTAGGAATCAGAATTATGCCAATATCCAGTGAGAAGAACAAACAGCTAAACTTATAAATTCCTCACCAATCTTACTTTTCTATGGTTAAAGTAATTGACTCTGAGCACTCATAATGTTAGCCAGTTCTAGGGAAAAATCCATCTTTCCAACTCACCTTCTAGGTAAAACTATTGCATTGTAGATAGGATTCTGTCTTTGAAAGAAATGAAAAGTTCTCATCACAAACAACAATAGCTTTGTGCAGATTCTAATTAAAAGATAATTTCACATTTTTCCTTTACTTGATTATAAAACAATGAAAGTGTAGAGGATTTTTATATTTAAATATTATTGACTACAATTTTGTATATCTACTCCAAGAGCCAATTTCCTATGGCTAGTGTAAGAAATCACCAGAAATTGAGTATCTTAGAACCATAGAAATGTGTTCTCTCATAGTGTTGGAGGACAGACTCCAGGATCAATGTGCAAACATGATTAGTTCCTCCTGGAGATTCTCAGGGAATGCCTACTCTATGTCTCTTTTCCTAGCTTCTGGTGGCCTGCAGTCCTTGGCATTTCTTTGTTCGTGGCAGCATAACTAATCTCTACTTACATGTTCACACGGTTTTCCCCTCTGTGTGTCTTTATGCTCAAGTTTCCCTCTGGCTTTCTCTTACGATGACCTCTACTTCAGGATGATCTCATCTTGAGATCCTTAACTTACTAATATCTGCAAGGATACTTTTTTCAAACAAGATCACATTCACAGGTTTTGGAGGTTAGACATCTTTTTTTCAGGGGTACGGGGAAGTATGCACTACTCAACCCACTGCAGATTCTATTATTTACTTAGGTAAATGTAATTCATTTTCACATTCAGAAGCCCTAGAAGATGTCCCAGGACCTGAACAGAATGTCTCTCCTGTGCAACCAAAAGGAAGAAGTATAAGTTGGAACACTCCTAGTAGAGAGGAGATAGTCTCTGAACACAGATTTCATGCTGTGTGTTACTGACGCATATGTCTATCTCCTTAGAATATTGCTACTTTATTGTACGGTGTGAATATAGGAATTATATTTCACAGAAAGAAATTGTTTTACACAAAATCATTATTTTCACTCTAGGATTTCAGTGTAACATAATACTTTCAAAAATAGCTGTTGATTAAAAACAGGTAAGGGTACACTTGGGCAAAATAAGCATGCAAGATCTGAATGATCTACCATCTAAGGTGTTAATGGATTTTGTTGAAAAACTTACTGAACTACTGCTGATGGTTATTTATGAAAATTTACTGAGAACTGGGAAATGACCGGATGGAATGCAAACACTGTATCAATTTTCCAGAATAGAAAGAACTGCTATGATGGAAATTATGGTTCATTGAAGGTAACTTAAATCCTTCAGTAATGGAACAACTATTAAAAAAAGAACCTGTAAAAACCTCTCAAAGGTAACAGAATCATGAACAATGAATAGAATTGGTTTATAAAGAAAAAAATTGTGACAGATGGAGTTTAATAGCTTTTTGATAGGATTACCAAATTAATAGACGATGGAAAGGAAGTGATTGTAATATGTTTTTATTTTATTATATGTTATAGTCTCTAGTGAAATTTACATCAATTCAAATTTTCTGGAAAATGAATACCACCTTGTGGTTTGAAAACTACTTAAGGTCTCACACAGTAAAAAATCAACAGCAAAATATCTAGTTTGAAGACGCGTAAGCTATTCTGATCCATTTAGATTTAAAGTAAAGCTGAATTTTAATAACTCATTTGAGATCTCAAAGAGACAATTTTGTTGCTAGAAACTTTTATCGGTTTAGAAGAATGAAAAACATAACACATTAATGCATGCCAATGAGACTAGCACACTGTGGCCATTTTTCTCTTACTTTAAAAAAAGGTAAGAAGTAGGAAGGTGGTAGAATTTGAAGGTGGGCAATTTAGTAGCTAAAATTAAGAAAAATAACTTCAACCTGGACTTTAATTTTGCTGTGGTTGCTGTATTTTGCTTTAGAAGGCTCTCTGCTGTTTTGCATTCCCTTGTTTTTTAAAGAGGATTTTTTTGTAAAGACATTTTCCAGTTTTAGGGCATACAGCAGATCCTTGAGTGATGTTTTGTTCAAGGTCATTTCATTACAACATTAATAAGGCAGAGAAAACCTAATTCCTGGCCAGGACCACAGTCTGCTGGAATTTGCACTTTGTCCCTATTTCTGTGTGTGTTCTTTTCTGGCACTCCAGTTTCCTCCCACATCCCACAGCTGTGCCCCTTAGGTGACCTGGCATATCTACATGGTCCCAGTCTGAGTGAAAGTGGGTGTGTGTGAATACATCCTAGAGTGGGATAATATCCTGTCCAAGGCTGGTTCCTGCCTTGGCCCTGAGCTTTTGGGACAGGTTCTTGTTAACCTTAACTAGAATTAGTGAAGTGGTAGATGAATGATTTAATTAATACAAACTATTTTAAAATATAAATTCTTGAAGTATATGATATTTACATCAATGCACAACAATAAACAATATGGTATGAAGGCACTTAGCTAGCCTGCCATATTTATTCTTGTTTCTTTTTGAACTGCATGGTATGAGAGTCTCCAATTTTCGCATTGCAAACATTTATTCCTTGATTTAACCCACTGCCACTACAGTTGCCATCACTCACTGACTGAGCACAAATTGGGTGCATTTATTTTAATGTCTGATATTAGTAGTGTCTTGTGTCTTTAGAAATTTGATAATGTTTTTGTGACCAGAAATATGCTATAGGAACTTAATTGTTGTTTATCTCGATTGGCCTGTGATAAAATTGGTTTCATAATACGTCATTCCACTTACAGTCTTGCAAGAACCTATCCATGACATTAATTGAAGACTTTTAACTATATTTGATCCTTAAGAGAGAATGCCTTGAGAAGATCTGGTCTAAAAGAGAGGAAAGACTGTTTGCTTGTTTATTTTTTGAGACAGAGTCTTGCTGTGTCGCCAGGCTGGAGAGCAGTGGCAGGATTTCAGCTCACTGCAACCTCTGCCTCCCAGGTTCAAGTGATTCTCCTGCCTTAACCTCCCAAGTAGCTGAGACTACAGGCACACACCACCCCGCTGGCCTAACTTGGCTTGGCCTCCCAAAGTGCTGGGATGGAAAGAGGTTTTTAAGTTTGGAAGGATATGACTCATATTGGTGAGACTTAGAGGTTTGTGTCAGGGAGAAGATGAAATAGAATCAAAGAGAAAAAGAATTTCAATAGAGACAAAGTTCATCCATAGCGTCACATGAAAGACAGTCTATTCACCAAGTATTTCAAAAGACATAAAATTATGGGATACCTTAATTAAAAAAAATATGAAACTGTATATTATAGCATTTGCTCCACTATGTAAAATATTCTTAAAAAGTGAAAGAGATGTGTTAAAATTATAACAATCATTATTATTGCATGTTAGGATTATAAGTGACTATTATATTCTTTTTCATCACTTTTCCAAATTTCTACAACAAAAATGCAATTCAGCATTAATCAACCCACTGAAAAAATAAAATTTGTATATACATCACTAGAAATTCCCTGGGATAGAACATAAAATTGGAGTTAAGAATAAGTAATGTTTAAGTATTTATTATATGACAAAAATGTGATAGGGCTTTATGTATGCTATTTCCTTTAGTCTTAGAACAACCATTTGAAATAGATGTCAGCTCCATGATTGCTTTACAATATGGCTTTGGGTTTGGGATAACATATTGCTTAAAAGATGCCAATGAATAAATCAGAGACAATTTAGAAATGAGAATGATTAAAGAGCTTCAGGTATGATTTACGATGTAAAGCAGAGTGTGCATGGTTTCTGCCAGGCATAAATGTGGTCAAGAAGAGATAAAGTAAGAGCATAAAATGACAAAGTTATTTAGAGTACAGATTGGGTAGAGTTGGTGGCAGAAATTAAATTACCTTGTGATTGTGGAGCATATCTAGGTTGTCATCAGAATCAAATGAGGGGCCTATAGTTGGAAAACAATTATTTCATATTTAAAAATTAATACATGTGACCAGGTACAGTAGCTCATACCTGTAATCCCAGCAGTTTGGGAGGCTCAGACGGTTGGATCACCTGAGGTCAGGAGTTCAAGACCAGCATAGCCAACATGGTGAAACACTATCTCTACTAAAAACACAAAAATTAGCTGGGTGTGGTGGTACACACCTGTAATCCCAGCTACTTGGGAGGCTGAGACAAAGAATCACTTAAACCTGGGAGGCAGAAGTTGCAGTGAGCCGAGATCATGCCACTGCACTCCAGCCTGGGCAACAGAGTGAGATTCTTTCTCAAAATAGATACACACATATATAATAAATATTAATACTTGTTAACAAAGCTATTGCTTTGTAACAGCAAGATAAACTGGACGAATCCTAAGAACAGGTAAGAAGGCACAGAAGACAGAGTAAGTTCTATTGGGACACCAGTTAAACGAGGGAACCCTAGGAATGGATCTAGGCAATGGATGCTAAATCCACTAGAAGACAAGCAGATAGGCACCATTCTAATGCAGTGATGCAGCAGACTGACCACACCTAAGCCTACCTATCAGAGTTGAGATCACAAAAAGAGAATCGAAATTAGGTGCTCCTGGATGGCATTCAATGGGTAACATACTAAATCACCTATAAAGTGTTCCTGTCTAGAAAATCAAATCATGAAATATTAAACCTAAATCTGATCATGCTTCTAGATTTAAATTTCAGATACAAACAATATGAGGGACAGAGAAACGTGAAACAAAATCAGAAAAATACAGAAAATAGAAGTCTAGCAAACAAAGATTCAGTTTTGAAATATTAACTACAAGAAAAGAAAAAAGAAAAGAAATATACAGAGTAAAAGATAAGAGGGAGGCCAGGTGCAGTAGCTCATGCCTGTAATCCCAGCACTTTGGGAGGCTGAGGTGGGTGGATCACAAGGTCAGGAGATCTAGACCGTCCTGGCTAAATGGTACCCCATCTCTACTAAAAACACAAAAATTAGTTGGGCATGGTGGTGTGCACCTGTAGTCCTAGCTACTCAGGAGGCTGAGGCAGGATAATCGTTTGAACCTGGGAGGTGGAGGTTGCAATGAGCCGAAATTGTGCCACTGCAATCCAGCCTGGTGACAGAGTGAGACTCCATCCCCCAACCAAAACAAACAAACAAACAAACAAACAAAACAAAACAAAACACCAATTGCTGGTGAGAATGTGAAGCAACAAGAACTCCCTATTTCTCCTTTCGTTTCCGTTTTCTTTCTCTCCCCTTCCCCCCTTCCCTTTTCCTTTTCTTTTCCTTTCCTTCTCTTCCTGCCTGCCTGCCTTTCTTCTTTCACTTCCTTCTTAAGTTGACTTAAAAATTAAATATATTTATCATGTAAAACATAATGCTTTGAAATTATGTGTACATTATAGAATGATTAAATCAAGCTAACTAACCTATATGTCATCTCACGGACTTACCTTTTGTGGGAATATATTAGTCTCCTTGTGTTACCATAAAGTAATATCGAAGACTGAGCAATTTATAAAGGAAGGAGGTTTAATTAGTTCACAGTTCTGCAGGCTGTACGGAAAGTGTGGTGCTGGTATGTGCATCTAGTCAGGACCTCAGGAACTTTTATTCACGTGGAAGGTGAAGGGGGAGCTGACATGTCCAAGGTGAGAGCAGGAGTGAGAGAAGGCGAGGTCTCAGAGTCTTTTTTTTTTTTTTTTTTTTTTTTTTTTTTTTTTATAAAAAGGAATTTTTTAATTTATTTATGGTTTTTTTACTAAAATAAATAGACTTAATTTTTGTTTTAAAATTATTTTTAAAA
>CAUYQU010076162.1:0-14609 GCA_963574635.1 Cheracebus regulus | reverse complement strand
ACAGAGAACACCACAAAGATATTCCTCAAGAAGAGCAACCCCAAGGCACATAATTGTCAGATTCACCAGGGTTGAAATGAAGGAGAAAATGCTAAGGGCAGCCAGAGAGAAGGGTCGGGTTACCCACAAAGGGAAGCCCATGAGACTCACAGCAGATCTCTCGGCAGAAACCCTACAAGCCAGAAGAGAGTGGGGACCAACATTCAACATCCTTAAAGAAAAGAACTTCCAACCTAGAATTTCATATCCGGCCAAACTAAGCTTCATAAGTGAAGGAAAAATAAAATTTTTTTGTGAACAAACAAGTACTCAGAGATTACATCATCACCAGGCCTGCTTTACAAGAGCTTCTGAAAGAAGCACTACACATAGACAGGAACAACCAGTATCAGCCATTCCGAAAACATACCAAAAGGTAAAGAGCATTACCATAATGAAGAATCTACATCAACTAATGGGCAAAACAGCCAGCTAGCATTACCAGAAGTTGCAATTTTTGTTTCTGATAAAACAGACTTTAAAACAACAAAGAACATAAGAAACAAAGAGGGACATTACATGGTGGTGAAAGGATCAATGCAATAAGAAGAGCTAACAATCCTAAATATATACACACCCATTATAGGAGCACCCAGATACATATTGACTTACAAAGAGACTTAGACTCCCACAATAAAAGTGGGAGACTTTAACATTGCACTGTCAATATTAGACAGATCAACGAGATAGAAAATTAACAAGGATATCCAGGACTTCAACTCAGACCTGGAACAACTAGACTTAACAAAGATTTACAGAACTCTGCTCCCCAAATCCACAAAACATACATTTTTCTCAGTATCACATTATACCTATTTTAAAAGTGACCACATAGTTGGAAGTAAATCACTCCTCAGCAATTGCATAGCATTTCACAGGTTTAAATAAAATATTGGTTGGCTGCTTATTTGTTATTTTCATCCCCTATGCCTTCTTGTCTCCATTGTTAAGCACAATTATTGGCATAAAAGAGGTTTGTAATACCCATTTTTAAACTGCATTCTAGTCTGGGCAATAAAACAAGAATCCCATTCTCTCTCCCTTTTTCTCTTCCTCTTTCTTTCTCTCTTTCATTCTTTTTTTTCTTTCTTTTGCTGTTTCTTTCTTTCTCCTTTTCTCTCTTTTTCTAAAAAAAAATGCTCATCATCACTGGTCATTAGAGAAATGCAAATCAAAACTACATTGAGATACCATCTCACGTCAGTTAGAATGGCGATCATTAAAAAATCTGGAGACAACAGATGCTGGATAGGATGTGGAGAAATAGGAACATTTTTACACTGTTGGTGGGAGTGTAAATTGGTTCAAACATTGTGGAAGACAGTGTGGCGATTCCTCAAGGACCTAGAAATAGAAATTCCATTTGACCCTGCAATCCCATTACTGGGTCTATATCCAAAGGATTATAAATCATTCTACTATAAGGACACATGCACAAGAATGTTCATTGCAGCACAGTTTACAATAGCAAAGGCCTGGAACCAACCCAAATGCCCATCGAAGATAGACTGGACAGGGAAAATGTGGCACATATACATTATGGAATATTATGCAGCCATCAAAAATGATGAGTTTGTGTCCTTTGTAGGGACTTGGATGAACCTGGAAACCATCATTCTCAGCAAACTGACATAATAACAGAAAATCAAATACCGCATGTTCTCACTCATAGGCAGGTGTTGAACAATGAGAACACATGGGCACAGGGAGGGGAGCACTACACAATGGGGTCTGTTGGGGGGAAATAGGGGAGGGACAGTGAGGGGTGGGGAGTTGGGGAGAGATGGCATGGGAAGAAATGCCAGATATAGGTGAAGGAGAAGAAGGCAGCAAACCACACTGCCATGTGTGTACCTATGCATCAATCCTGCATGTTCTTCACATGCAAGATTCACCCCAAGATTCACCCCAATACCTAAAATGCAATAAAAAAATGTTCAAAATATTTTTCTTTATGTGTGTATGCATAGGTGTACATATGCCTTATAAGATTATATGATGCTAGAAAAAAAGCAAATGAATACAAACTAGTTAGAAATATGGGCTTCCTTGCGGGGCATGAAGATAATTTGGACAGAAATAGGAAAGAAGGGTGAAGAGAAGCCAACTGAAAAAAAAAAGTATGGGGGAAGAGAATTACAAATATTCAGTGTGTTCAGTTAACAATTACATTCCTGTACCTATGCAAAAATATATGAAAAATATATGTATGAATGTGTAAATGTATAGTTAAAATTCAAAGCACAGAATTAAATTATAGATGAGAACAGTTTGGCATATATTTCTGAGCTTTGCTAATCACTATGATTTGTGCCCTCCCACTGCTTATTTTTATAGCATTTTGCTCTGCCACTACCATGTGAGGTCACTCTACAGTTCTCTTCCCCACCTCTGAACACTGTTGCCCTTATATCTGGAATATTTTTCTTAACAGGATGAATCCATGTATATTGGAGTGAATTGAATGAAATTCACAAAATTTGCAAAACAGTTGAGAAACTGCATTAAGGGAGACAAATGAAGCAGAAGTCAAAAATGAAGCCTCTGTGTCTGAGAAGGAACAGGGCATGTTGCCCAGAAGTGACTTTTTACCACTGGAGGAAGTATGTTGGCAACTACTGGAAAGTACTGTTCGATGAGTTAGGTAAGACTAGTGATAAGGAATCCAGAAAGGCTAGCAGAGAAGGCTAGGCTTGAGGCAGTATTTACCAGAAAGCTCCTGTATATTTTTAAGCAGTGCAATCACAGCTGTTTTTTTCCTTCTAGTTGTACTTTAAGTTCTGGGGTACATGTGCAGATCTTGTAGGATTGTTGCATAAGTACACACATGCCATGTTGGTTTGCTGTCTCCATCCCACGTCATGTACATTAGGCATTTCTCCCAGTGTTATCCCTCCCCAACCTCCCTGACCCCTGCTGTACCTCCCCTAGCCCCTCATCCCCTAACAGACTCCAGTGTGTGGTTTCCATCCCTGTGCCCTTGTGTTCTCATTGTTCAACACCTGCCTATGAGTGAGAACATGTGGTGTTTGGTTTTCTGTTCTTGTGTCAGTTTGCTGAGAATGATTGTTTCCAAATTCATCCATGTCACTAAAAAGGACATAAACACAGGGTTTTTTTAAATGGCTGCATAGTATTCCATGGTGTATATGTGTCACATTTTCTTTGTCCAGTATATCATTGATGTGCATTTGGGTTGGTTCCAGGTTTTTGCTATTATAAACAGTGCCCCAATGAACATATGTGTGCATGTGTCTTTATAACAGAACGATTTATAATTCTTTGGATATATACTCAGTAATGGGATTGCTGGGTCAAATGGAATTTCTATTTCTAGGTCCTTGAGGAATCTCCACACTGTCTTCCACAATGGTTGAACTAGTTTACAGTCCCACCAACAGTGTAAACGTGTTTCTATTTCTCCACATCCTCTCCAGCATCTGTTGTCTCCAGATTTTTTTAATGATCACTGTTCTAACTCACGTGAGACGGTATCTCTATGTAGTTTTGATTTGATTTTCTCTAATAACCAGTGATGATGAGCATTTTTCATGTGTTTGTTGGCCTCATAAATGTGTTCATTTGGGGGTTTAATTAGATCTCATTTGTCTATTTTGGCTTTTGTTGCCATTGCTTTTGGTGTTTTAGTCATGAAATCCTTGCCTATGCCTATGCCCTGAATGATATTGCCTAGGTATTCTTCTAGGGTTGTTATGGGGTTAGGTCTTATGTTTAAGTCTTTAATCCACCTGAGTTAGTTTTAGTGTAAGGTGTCAGGAAGGGATCCAGTTTCTGCTTTCTGCACATGGTTAGCCAGTTTTCCCAACATCATTTATTAAACAGGGAATCCTTTCCCCATTGCTTGTTTTTGTCAGATTTGTCAAAGATCAGATGGTTGTAGATGTGTGGCATTACTTCCAAGGCCTCTGTTCTGTTCCATTGGTCTATATCTCTGTTTTGGTTCCAGTATCATGCTGTTTTGATTACTGTAGCCTTGTAGTATAGTTTGAAGTCTGGTAGCATGATGCCTCCAGCTTTGTTCTTTTTGCTTAGGATTGTCTTGGCTGTGCAGGCTCTCTTTTGGTTCTATATGAAGTTTAAAGTAGTTTTTTCCAGTTTTGTGAAGAAGGTCAATGGTAGTTTGATGGGGATAGTGTTGAATCTTTGAATTACTTTGGGCAGTATGGCCATTTTCATGATATTGGTTCTTCCTAACCACGTGCATGGAATGTTTCTCCACCTGTTTGTGTCCTCTTTTATTTCCTTGAGCAGTGGCATGTACTTCTCCTTGAAGAAATTCTTTATATCCTTTGTTAGTTGAATTCCTAGGCATCTTATTCTCTTTGTAGCAATTGTGAATGGGAGTTTGCTCATGATTTGACTCTCTGTTTGTCTGTTATTGGTGTAGAGGAATGCTTGTGATTTCTGCACATTGATTTTGTATCCTGAGACTTTGCTGAAGTTGCTTATCAGCTTAAGGAGATTTTGGGCTGAGATGATGGGGGTCTTCTAAATATATAATCATGTTGTCTGCAAATACAGACAAGTTGACTTCCACTTTTCCTAATTTAATATCTTTTATTTCTTTTCCTTGCCTGATTGCTCTGGCTAGAACTTCCAATACTAAATTGAATAGGTGTAGTGAGAGAGAAAATCCTTGTCTAGTGCCAGTTTTCAAAGGGAATGCTTTCAGTTTTTGCCAGTTCAGTATGATATTGACTGTGGGTTTGTCATAAATAGCTTTCATTATTTTGAGATGTGTTTTATTGATACCTATTTTTGAGGGTTTTTTTTTTTTAGCATAAAGCACTGTTGAATTTTGTTGAAGGCTTCTGCGTCTGTTGAGACAATCATGGTTTTTGTCTTTCATTCTGTTTATGTGATGGATTATGTTTATAGATTTGCATATGTTGAACGAGGCTTGCATCCCCGGGATGAAGCTTGCTTGATCGTGATGGATAAGTTTTTTTATGTGAAAAGGGTCAATGCAACAAGAAGAGCTAACTATCCTAAATATATATGCACCCAATAAAGAGCACCCAGATACATAACGGAAGTTCTTAACAAACTACGAGGAGACTTAGACTCCTGCACAATAATAGTGGGAGACTTTAACACCCCACTGTCAATATTAGACAGATCAAGGAGACAGAAAATCAACAAGAATATCCAGGAATTGAATGTAGACCTGGACCAAGTGGACCTAATAGACACCTACAGAAATCTCCACCCCAAATCCACAGAATATACATTCTTCTCAGCACCACATCACATTTTCTCTAAAATTGACCACATAATTGGAAGCAAATCACTCCTCAGCAAATGCAAAAGAATAGAAATCATAACAAACAGTCTCTCAGACCACAGTGCAATCAAGTTAGAACTCAGGATTAAGAAACTTACTCAAAACTGCACAACTACATGGAAACTGACAACTTGCTTTTGAATGTTGACTGGATAAATAATGAAATGAAGGCAGAAGTAAAGATATTCTTCAAAACCAATGAGAATGAAGATGCATCATACCAGAATCTCTGGGACACATTTAAAGCAGTGTCTAGAGAGAAACTTATAGCAATAAATGCCCACAAGAGAAGCAAGGAAAGATCTAAAATTGACACCCTATCATCAAAATTGGAAGAGCTATAGGAGTAAGATAAAAAAGCTCAAAAGCTAGCAGAAGACAAGAAATAATTTAGATCAGAGCAGAACTGAAGGAGATGTAGACACAAAAAACCCTTCAAGAAATCAATAAATCAAGGAGCCAGGTTTTTGAAAAGATCAACAAAATGGATAGATCACTAGCCAGACTAATAAAAAAGAAAGGAGAGAGGAATCGAATAGATGCAATACAAAAAGATAAAGGTGATATCACCACCGATTCCACAGCAATACAAACTACCATCAGAGATTACTACGAGCGACTCTATGCACATAAACCAGTAAACCTGGAAGAAATGGATAAATTCCTGGACACTTGCACCCTCCTAAGGCCAAACCCGGAAGAAGTTGAAATCCTAAATAGACCAATAACAAGGTCTGAGGCAGCAATTAACAGCTTACCAACTAAGAAAGTCCAGGTCCAGACAGTTCACCAGCCAAATTCTACCAGTTGTACAAAGTGGAGCTGGTACCATTCCTTCTGAAACTATTCCAAACAATACAAACAATACAAAAAGAGGGAATCCTCCCTAACTCATTTTATGAGACCAACATCATCCTGATACCAAAACCTGGCAGAGACATAACTAAAAAAAGAAGAATACAGGCCTATATCCATGATGAACATCGAAGCAAAAATCTTCAACAAAATACTGGCAAACCAAATGCAATCACAGCTTTTAAAGCTGTTTGTTGAACAAACTTAAACATATTCACAAATGCTGAAAGGTTTCTCTTTCAATGCAGAGCTGTTTTGTTAATTCAAATGTTATTTTCTAAAGAAGTGGGAGGATTTTTATAAATATTTGCATGGCCAAGTGTTATGAAGAACATTCTGTGCTCATAATTAGAAACTTTTTCTCTTACAATTCAATCCTTTTCGATATCCTCTTTGCTATAGCATCAGAAAGAAATGGTTATCCAGTTAGTAATTTGCTGAAACTCTCTGTCAATGATTTAGTTTCCACCTAAATGTGGTTTACATCCATCCTATGGAAGTCTGTACAATTTATACAAGAATCTGAGCAGTGGCAGTGGCCAACCTAACAGTATAGACTGGAAATCCATTTGGAGTCAGAATTAACCCTAATTTGCTCTTGCTGCTAGCATTTCTCTTTTTACCATGAAGACATGGCTTTTAATTTTAAAAAATTGAGACAAATTCTCTGCATAAATTTCTTTTTAAAAAATCTTTTTTATTAATTTTTATCGGTTGCTGTAACAAGTGCAGTATGTCTCTCTCTCTTTTTTTTAATTCAACTTTCAAATTACAACTGCAGATTTGTCACTTGGAAATATTGCATAATGCTGAGGTTTGGAGTACAGATACCATCAGCTAGGTGGTGAGCGTGGTACCTGATAGGTAGTTTTTTTTTTTTTTTTACACTCCCACCAAGTGGTCCACAGTATCTATTGTTCTCATATTTATGTTCTTGTGTGCTCAATGTTTAGCTCCCACTTATAACTGAGAACATGTGATACTTGGTTTCTGTTCCTCTGTTAAGTTCTTTAGGATTATGGCCTCCAGCACCAACCATGTTGCTGCAAAGGGTGTGATTTCATTCTGTTTAATGGCTGCATGGTATTCCTGGTATACATGTACCATATTTTTTTTATCTAATCTACCATTGATAGGCACTTGGGTTGACTCCATGTCTGTGCTATTGCAAATAGCACAGCAGTGAACATAAGAGTGCGTGTGTCTTTTTGATGGAATAATTTATTTTCTTTGAGGCATATACCCAGTAATGGGATTGTTGGGTCGAATGGTAGCTCTGTTTTAAGTTATTTGAGAAACCTTCAGATTACTTTCCACAGTAGCTAGACTAAGTTATATTCCTATCAACAATGTATAAGTGCTTCCTTTTCTCTGCAGGCTTGTCAAAGCCTGTTATTTTTTGACTTCTTAATAATGCCATTCTGACTGGTGGGAGATGGTATCTTATTGTGGTTTTGATTTGCATTTCCCTGATGATTAATGAGGCTGAGCTATTTTTCATATGTTTGCTGGCCACATGAATGTCTTCTTTTGAGAAGTATCTGTTCATGTCTTTTATCCATATTTTAATTGGGTGATTTGTTTTTTGCTTGTTGATTTGTTTAAGTTCTCTATACAATGGATATTAGACCTTTGTTGGATGCATAGTTTGCAAATATCTTCTCCCATTCTGCCTATTTGAACTATTCATAGTTTCTTTTGCTGTGCGGAAGCTCTTTAGTTTAATTAGGCCCCACTTGTCTGCATTTGTTTTTGTTGCAATTGCTTTTGGGGATGTAGGCAAAAATTATTTGCCAAGGCTGTTGAGAAGAATATTTCCTAGGTTGCCTTCCAGGATTTTTATAGTTTGAGGTCTTAAATTAAAATATTTAATTTATTTTGAGTTAGTTTTTATATATGGTAAAAAGAAGGGGCCTAGTTTCAATCTTCTGCATATGCCTAGCTATTAATAGTTATCTGAGCACCATTTATTGAATAAGGAGTCCTGTCCCCATTGCTTGTTTTTGTCAGCCTTGTGGATGATCAGATGGTTGTAGGTATGTAACTTTACTTCTGATTTTTCTATTCTGTTCCATTGATCTATGTGTCCGTTTTGTACCAGTACCAAGCTGTTTCAGTTACTGTGGCTCTATAGTACAGTTTGAATTCAGGTAGTGTGATGCTTAGAATTTCCTTGGCTATTCAGGCTTCCCTTTGGTCCCATATGAATTTTAGAATTGTTTTTTCTAATTCTGTGAAGAATGATGTTGTTTGATAGGAATAGCATTGAATCTGTACATTTTTGCATAAATTTATAAACCTCAGATAATCTTTGCAGAAGTAGGTGCCTCATCCTCTAGAAATTTGGCAATTTCCAGGGAGGTTTTTCTTGATCTTTCTTTATGGGAAAAGTGTAGTTCTTTCTATTGACAGATGTCTTTGTGATCTAATAAAACTTGAAGCTAGAACCATTAGGAAAACATTTGTTTTTCAAAAGGCAAAAATTACAGAGCTTAATCTCAAGATAAACTTAAAAAATAAGATGTTGACATGTACTCCAACCTTAAACAATCATAAGTCAGCTATCTTTATACATTTCTGAGTGTTGAGCCATGTTATCTCCTTAAAATGTGAGAATGAATGTCCACACAATAAAAACATATAATCTGAAACCAAAGGACACTTGTTGCCTAAATCACCTGTTATAGGAAGAATACTCATACTTAGTGTATAAACATTTAGACCTCAATATTCATACAGAAACAATTTGTTTTAAGTGAAGTGATTCACATGAGATTATAAACAAGGTAAGGTCCAGAGCAGATCCTGTTTTCTATGTTTTTTATTCTGTATGCTCTCCTTTAGACCCACAACTCCTGTAGAATTGTCTTGAGAGGCCTCCAGGTAACCTAAAGATTGGTTTTAGGTAGCATTTATGTTTTTTATAACATTTGATGCTACTATTCTGAATTTCTAAATAGAGACTTATTTTTAATGATTAATGAAAACCTAAGCATTTTATTTGAGTTACACTAGAGACAAGACTCTACTTTCCTTGGGATTTTTTTTTTCTTTTTGCAGTACAGTATAGCTCCCAGGTCTTATTAGGCTAATGATCAGAATTCTTGAGGCAGACCAAAGTCCCCTTTTATGGCCTCTAAACTTAAAAGTGAATTTTGCTTTACATAGGCTTACTAACTAATGTCTCATTGTAATTCCTAAGGTCTGTAAGTATTCTAAGATATTTAAAAAATCATATTGGGTGCATCAGACAAACTATGGGAAGCATTATGGAGAAGTTGTCTCACCTATTCTTATTTATTTTATTATGTCCAACACGGACATCTTACAAGGGTAAGACAATTTTGTTTCCAAGTGTTCTCCCTTGGAAGATTATTTATCAACTGTCCCTTTGGGTAAGACACCCCTGTTACCTTGTCAAGTCCTAAAGGCTGTTGGCAGACCTCAGAGAAGATGAGTTTCTTCTTTCTTCTAGAATAGATATGCCTAGGCAACATCAAAGCAAGCTGACTTAAAAAGTCTTTAATCAACTGAACATGTCTTTTTGGTGTCTAATGCTTTGTTGAATCTGTTTCTGTCTTTTTCCCTCTCTCCATTTCATTTACCTGATAGGTATGGTCATCTAGAAGAATGTTTAATCTTCAAATTCAACAAAATCTATCTCTTTTAATTAGGAACTATTAATAACTGCATATTTCTATCCTGAAAGATCTCAAAACACTTTAAAATTTTTTCCATGCTCAAGCACAAACTCACTATTGGGATCATTTTACCTTCCACTATATGTTTCTATATTAGAGGTGGAATGTGGCAGCTGTTTAACCCTAAGAGGCTTCCCAGAACTTGAAGACAGGGAATGAAGAATTATGTCTTCTATTCCTTCTATGGTTTCAAGAGGCAGAACTAGAATCTAGTGTTACCAGGTTAGAATCTGCCAAGCCTTCTCAATTACTCTATCAGTAAGTGTTGAATAAATGCAGATGGTTAAGGTCTTAAATTCAAGGACTTGTTTCATACATGGGTAGGGGAAGGTAGTTTCTTACATTTATTCTCACTGAGGAAGTATGTGGGTTGAAAAACAATTTGGAGGCAAATTCCATTCAGTCAGGATGCAGAAGAAGCCTAATTGGTCAAAAATGGCAGAAAGAGTTCAGGGTTGTGTATACAAAGACTTGGGGATCTTTCATCATGCATGAAGATAAAGTGCTGTAGATGAACTCCAGGCAATTGAGTGTCATCTGTCCATATGGGAAACCCCCAATTAAATGAGAATTGGGCCCTAGAACCGTTCTTTAAATAGATCTTATGGTATTTTCCCTCCTTATTAGAAAAGTGATACATTATTCTAGTTAAAAATTTTGAAAAGACCAAAAACATGTAATTCTTTATCCCACTATCTATAGTTAATTATTATTAATATTTGTGTGAATTTCCTTGTAGGGTTTTATCTGCATTATAAAGAAAAGAAGGAGACAGAAAAAGGGCCAAATAGGAACAGCTCCAGAGTGCATTTCCCAGAAAGAACAATGCAGAGAGTGAGTGCCCACCACATTTCCAAACAAATTTTTACTGCTGACACACCAGAAGATTCCTGGGCCAAAAAGTGCCATGAGTTTTCAGCATGGCGGTTTCAAGCCGGTGCTGGGTTGGTGCACAGAAACTCATACAAATCTGGGCGGCCTTTTCAACTGGTGCCTGGAATGCCTGGGAGATAGAGCCACCCATTCAACTGAAAGGGAGTGGGCAGAGACAGGGAGCTAGGCACTCTGGCTTGGTGGGTACCACCCCACAAAACAAGCAATCTGAAATGCTCTGGATTGAGAGTTTTGCAGCAAGCGCAACTCGACCCAGGATGGTCCAGCTCAGTGAGGGGAAGGGTGACCACCACTACCAAGGCAGTTCACTACAGCAGCTGGGCAGAGCCTGTGGCAGCTCAGTAACACCTCTGCTGGCAGACTGTGACTAGACTACTTCGTGTGGGACAGGGCATCTATGAAAAAAGGCAGAAGCATGACAGGAATTTATAAATAAAGCCGAACTTCCTAGGACAGAGCACCTGGGAAAAGAGGCGGTTATGAGTTCTGCTGCAGCAAATGTAAATGTACCTGCCCAGCAGCTCTGCACAGAACAATGGAGCTCCCAGCACAGCACTTGAGCACCTATAAGGGACAGACTGTCTCCTCAAGCAGCTCCTGGACCCCCGTATACCCAAAGAAACACCTAATAAAGGAGAGCTCAGGCCGAGATCTGGCAGATACTCTTCTGGGACGAAGATAACAGAAGAAGAAACCAGCAGCAACCCTTACTGTTCTGCAGCCCCCAACAGGCAAGCAGGGTCTGGAATGGAACTCCAGCAGTCCTGCAGTGGAGGGGCCCGACTGTTAGAAGGAAAACTAAGAAACAAAAAGAAATAGCTTCAACATCAACAAAAACTACAAAGACCACAAGTAGATAAAGCCATGAAGATGGGAAGAAACCAGCGCAAAAAGAATGAAAACACCAAAAACCAGAACACCTCTCCTCGTCCAAGGAATCACACTCCTCACCAGCTAGGGGTCAAAGATGGATGGAGAATGAATCTGATGAATTGACAGAAACAGGCTTCAGAAAGTAGATAATAACAAACTTCTCAGAGCTAAAAGAACATGTGCTAACCCAATGCAAAGAAACTAAAAACCTTAAAAAAGGTTAGATGAGATGCTAACTAGAATAAACAGCTTAGAGAAGAATATAAATGACTTGATGGAGCTGAAAAACACAACACGAGAACTTTGTAAAGCATACACAAGTTTTAATAGCCAAATCGACCAAGCAAAGAAAGGATATCAGAGAATAAAGATCAACTCAATGAAATAAAACGAGAAGGCAAAAATAGAGAAAAAAGAGTGAAAAGAAATGAACAAAGCCTCCAAGAAATATGGGATTATGTGAAAAGACCTAATCTAGGTCTGATAGGTGTACCTGAATGTGAAGGAGAGAATGAATCCAAGCTGGAAAACATTTTTCAGGATATTATCCAGGAGAACTTCCCCAACCTAGCAAGGCAGGCCAACATTCAAGTCCAGGAAATATAGAGAACACCACAAAGATATTCCTCATGAAGAGCAACCCCAAGGCACATAATTATCAGATTCACCAGGGCCAAAATGGAGGAAAAAATGCTAAGGGCAAACAGAGAGAAAGTTCCGGTTACCCAAAAAGGGAAGCCCATCAGACTCACTGAAGATCTCTCTGCAGAAACCCTACAAGCCAGAGGAGAGTGGGAGCCAATATTCAACATCCTTAAAGAAAAGAACTTTCAACCTAGAATTTCATATCTAGCCAAACTAAGCTTCATAAGTGAAGGAGAAAGAAAATCCTTTATGGACAAGCAATTGCTGAGAGATTTCTCACCACCAGGCATGCCTTACAAGAGCTCCTGAAAGAAGCACTAAACATAGAAAGGAACAACCAGTACCAGCCACTCCAAAAACATACCAAATGGTGAAGACCATCAACAAAATGAAGAAAATGCATAAACTAACAGGCAAAACATCCAGTTAGCATCAAAATGGCAGGATCAAACTCATACATAACAATATTAACCTTAAATGTAAATGGGCTAAATGCCCCAATCAAAAGACACAGACTGGCAAATTGGATAAAAAGTCAAAACCCATCAGTGTGCTGTATCCAGGAAACCCATCTCATGTGCAAGGACACATATAGGCTCAAAGTAAAGGGATGGAGGAAGATTTACAAAGCAAATGGAGAGCAAAAAGAAGCAGGCGTTGCAATCCTAATCTCTGATAAAATGGACTTTAAACCAACAAAGATCAAAAGAGACAAAGAAGGGCATTACATAAGGGTAAAAGGATTAATGTATCAAGAAGAGCTAACAATCCTACATATATACGCACCCAATACAGAAGCACCCAGATACATAAAGCAAGTTCTTAATGACTTAGAAAGAGACTTAGACTCCCACACAATAACAGTGGGGGACTTTAACAGTCCATTGTCAATATTAGATAGATCAAAGAGACAGAAAATTACCAAGGATATCCAGGACTTGAACTCAGATCTGGACCAAGCAAGCCTAATAGACATCTACAGAATTCTCCACCCCAAATCCACAGAATATACATTCTTCTCAACACCACATCACATCTACTCTAAAATTAACCACATAATTGGAAGTAAATCACTCCTCAGCAAATGCAAAAGAATGGAAATCATAACAAACAGTCTCTCAGACCACAGGGCAAACATTTAGAACTCAGAATTAAGAAACTAACTCAGAACCATGCAACTTCATGGAAACTGAACAACTGGCTCCTGAATGTTGACTGGACAAACAAATGAAATGCAGGTAGAAATAAAGATGTTCTTTGAAAGCAATGAGAATGAAGACACAATGTACCAGAATCTCTGTGAAAAATTTAAAGCAGTGCCTAGAGGAAAATTTATAGCAATAAATGCCCACAGGAGAAGTGAGGAAAGATTTAAAATCGATACTCTATCATCAAAATGGAAAGAGCTAGAGGAGCAAGATCAAAAAAACTCAAAAGCTGGCAGAAGACAAGAAATAACTAAGATCAGAGCAGAACTGAAGGAGATAGAGACACAAAAAACCCTTCAAAAAATCAATAAATCCAGGAGCTGGTTCTTCGAAAAGATCCACAAAATAGACAGACCACTAGCCAGATTAATGAAAAAGGAAAGAGAGAAGAATCAAATAGATGCAATAAAAAATGATCAAGGGGATATTACCACTGATTCCACAAAAATACAAACTACCATCAGAGATTACTAGAAACAACTCTATGCACATAAACCAGTAAACCTGGAAGAAATGGGTAAATTCCTGGACACTTGCACCCTCCCAAGCCTAAAACAGAAAGAAGTTGAAACCTTGAAATGACCAATAACAAGGGCTGAAGTTGAGGCAGCAATTAATAGCTTACCAACCAAAAAAAGTCCAGGTCCAGATGGGTTCATACCTGAATTCTACCAGATATACAAAAAGGAGCTGGTACCATTCCTTCTGAAACTATTCCAAACAATACAAAAGGAGGGAATCCTTCCCAAATCATTTTATGAGACCAACATCATCCTGATACCAAAACCCAGCAGAGACTCAACAAGAAAAGAAAACTTCAGGTCAATATCCATGATGAACATAGATGCAAAAATCTTCAATAAAATACTGGCAAACCAATTGCAACAGCACATCAAAAAGCTTAGCCATCACAATCAAGTAGGCTTCATCCTGGGGATGCAAGGCTGGTTCAACCTACACAAGTCTATAAATGTAATCCATTACATAGACAGAACCAAATACAAAAAACACACGATTATCTCAGTAGATGCAGAGAAGGCCTTCGACAAAATTCAACAGCCCTTTATACTAAAAACTCTCAATAAACTA
>CAUYQU010076158.1:0-14551 GCA_963574635.1 Cheracebus regulus | reverse complement strand
AGAACCAAACTCCCTAGTTAAAATAAAGATGGATATTTAACTTGCTTGACTGTGGCAATTATTTCACTAAATATATGTATATCAAAACATCACGTTGTAAACCTTAAATAAATGCAATTTTGTTTTAAAAATATGGGCTGGAATCTTAAACATTTAGAAATATGCAGTTATTTATATTTTGACTAACTCTGTAGCCTAATTATCAAAGACTATGACATTTTAAAACACACTTTGATATAGCTACAACAGCTTTCCTTTGGTTAATATTTGCATATCATTGCAATGGCATATTGCATATAATTCTATCAAATTTTCTGTGCTTTTATGAAGTTCTCAAGTTTTGAGATGTGTATTTTAATATATCTTTTAGTATGTTTTTATATATTTATTTATTTATAAATGTTTTCATATTTCTCTTATGATTGATTATTTGGCCCAAGACTTTTCTATATGTCCACTGTAATTTTCAAATATATAGAAATTTGATTATCTTTTATAATTGATTTCTAACTGAATTCATTGTGACTACAGAATGTGATCTGTATGATCTTAATGCAATCTTTGAATCTTTCTTATAGCTAATATATCATCTATTTTTATAATTGTTTAATCTGGGAGTGAATATTGCCATAATTTTGGATGAAGTGCTCTTGATATATATTATTAGATTAAATATGTTAATTATATCATTATACCTGCTATGTTGTTTTGTTGCCTGATTAAACCCCCATATATTTGGAAATTAAAATCAAACCTATTAAAAAACACTTGAGTTTTTCAAATGGCCCAGCAATTCCAATTAAAATCCTGCCAGTATCTTTGTGTATCTGTGTGCACATGTGCACATTTGCAGGTGTGTGTGTGTGTGTGTGTGTCAAAGAGAGAGAATTGACAAAACTACTTTTAAAATATTCATGAAAATACAGAGTAAGGTAACCTCCTAAGAAGAACAAATTAGGAGAAATTACACTACTAGATGATAAGGTTTAGCATAAGTGTATTGTAATCACAGCAGTGTAGTACTTTCATATAGGGACAGACAAGCCAATAAAACAGAACAGACCCACATATGTACAATTGCCTGATATATAACAAAAGGGATACTACAATGCAGTGACGAAAGAATGGCTCTTTCAATAATGATGCTGGTGTACCTAACAATATAGGAGAAAGATGAATTGTAACTCACATTACAAACAAAAATCACATCTAGAAGTATTTCAGATATAAATATAAAAGGTAAAAAAAAATGCTTTTGGGAACGAACATAGGAAAATATCTTTATATATTTATATGGCCAGGTAAAAACAAAACACAGAAAAAGTACTAACCATGAAAGACTAAATAGACAAACATACTAAATTAAATTTAAGAACTCTTATTCATTAAAATATATCATTTAGATAGTGAAAAAGCAATTCACAGAGTGGGAGATTCTATTTACCTACCTATCTTCAAGAAAGAAATCAAACCCAAGATATATAAGCACTCATGAAAAAAAAAAGAAAGTGCAATAGAAAAATAATCGAAAGATTTGAATAGCTACTTCTCACAAGAAGATACCCAAATAACCAATACACATATTAAAAGATGTTCATATTCAGTTGATATCAAAGAAACATAAACTGAAACTACCATGAGATACTATAACATACCCACCAGTCTGACTAAAATTTAAATGACTAACAACCTGTCTTAATAAGTATTTGTAGCAGCTAAAATTTTCTTGTGTTACAAATGGGAGACTGTGTTGTTAAAAACCCTCTGGAATGCTACTGGGTGGTAACTACTAATGTATTTCCCTTGACTACATACGTATTCATACATATATGAATCATAATGAATTAAAAATGGTGGCATATTTGTATAATGGAATTCTAAACAGAATAAAACTAAATAAATCAAATATATACTAAATATTGGCAAATCTCACAAACAAAATGTTGAGCAAAGTAAATCAGAGAAAACCAATAAATTGTTTACATTAAATTTAAGATTTTCTGTTCCACAAAAAACACCTTAATTGTATGTTATAGGGAGAAGAATACACAGAAGTATTGGAATATTGGCCAAGATACTTGGGCTAAGGCAAAGGCAGGGGTGTCCAATCTTTTGGCTTCCCTGGGCCACACTGGAAGAAGAATTGTCTTGGGCCATTTAAGACTAATGATAGCTGATGAGCTAAAAAAGAAAAATCACTTAAAAATCTCACAATGTTTTAAGACAGTTTATAAATTTGTGTTGGACCACATTCAAAGCTGTCCTGGGCTGTGGGCTGGACAAGCTTGGACTAAGGCAATGTCCTTAATCAGGATGCGGAAATAGGTGCCTTATCTCTACTATCTCCATCTGGACAATTTGCCCAAGTTTTCCATCTGAGTCACAAATTGAGGTTAATAAGGTGGCAGTAGCAAGCCCAGAGCAGTCGCTCTAAGTGATGGACAAGAGAAACAATCTCTGAGAATCCACAAGTGAAACAGAAATCCCATTGGAAAACACCAGTGCACCCTCCTTTCTTTAGGGATTCAGAGACAGTCTCTGCTCCCACTAATAAGAACTCTGGGAACTCGAAACCTGGTAAATAGTCCCACATGAGTCCCCTTAGGACCTTCCACTGCCACTTATTGTAACTCCAGAAACCTACTCCACAGTTACCTACAACCCTGAATTTCTTTTCCATTCTGTAAGAGGAAAAGCCTGTCTCAGATGGGGCTGTGATGTGAATTTGCCATCATCCAAGAGGAGAGTGTTGAGGTCACAGAACCACAGCTGAATAACCTCCGAGCTTGGTTGATGTCAGCTGGGTAAGTGCAGAATCAGACCAGCATTCAAATCTAGGATTTTCTACCTACCAGCTAAGTCACCTTGGACAAATTACCTTATCTCTGTATTCCTGTTTTCTTATCTGAAAAAACAGTTTATCTTATAAACAGTGAACATTCCATGAGAAAATAAGTCAAGCACTTTTTGCAGAGTGCCTGGGCAGGATGTTAACAGTCAATACTTGTTAACTCTTCTTGCTGCTGTTATTGTAATCATTGAGATGTTTTGTAATTTTCTGCTTAGGTAATAAGTGACAGGGGCAGGATTTGCACCTAAGTCTGTCTTACCCTAGAGACTCTTCTACACTCCTGGGCACCTCTTGTCATAGGGAAATAAAAGACTCAAGAGAATGAAATTAAACTGGAAAATCAAAAAACAGCTATTCTATGTCTTTCTAGAATGTCACACCTCTTCACTGCTCCAAGTTTTTTCCATTGCTCTCTCTGCAGATACATCTCAAAAATTTATGCAAGGCTCTGGTGGCCAGAATGCTGCTTCTTTTCTCAAGTCTACATGAATTTATATCATCACAGCCCAAACTAACTGACTAAATTAAATCAGTAATTGCAAGTTTTGAAAAGAAACCCACTGACTCACCTTGATTCAGCTTATTGCATGGTTCATTCACCTGTGGCCAGACAGCCTGGGTCATATTGCATGTAATTCATTATCTTCTCACTACTCTCCAACCACCCTGGTCCCCATTCTGATCGGGCCTGTATTACCTTGGGCTCTTCACGTGGCCTGCAAAGTTTGTAGCCTTACTCTTCTTACTTTTACTCTTGATAAAGCTAATAACTACTTCAGATCCCAAATTATATTTAACTTTCTCAACGGTGTTTTCCTTGAACTCTAATCAAAATTAGGCCATCCAATTATACTTTCTTAAAAAAATTTTTTTTTTTTTAATTTCCATAGGTTTTTGGGAAACAGGTAGTGTTTGGTTACATGAGTAAGTTCTTTAGCAGTGATTTGTGAGATTTTGGTGCACCCATCATTGAAGCAGTATACACTGAGCCCAATTTGCAGTCCCCTATCCCTTAGCCCTTTCCTACCCTTTCCCCCTGAGTCCTCAAAGTCCACTGTGTCACTCTTATGCCTTTGCATCCTCATAGCTTAGCTCCCACTTATGAGAGAGAAAAGAAAACATGTTGTTTGGTTTTCCATTCCTGGGCTACTTCACTTAAAATAGTCTCCAATCCCACCCAGGTTGCTGTAAATGCCATTAATTCATTCCTTTTTATGGCTGAGTAGTATTCCATCATATATTTATACCACAGTTTCTTTATCCACTCGTTGGTTGATGGGCACTTGGGTTGGTTACACATTTTTGCAAACGTGAATTGTGCTGCTTAAACATGTGTTTGCAAGTATCTTTTCATATGGCTTCTTTTCCTGTGGGTAGATTCCTAGTAGTGAGATTGCTGGATCAAATGGTATATCTACTTTTAGTTCTTTAAGGAATCTCCACATTGTTTGTCATAGTAGTTGTACTAGTTTACATTCATACCATAGTTACATTCATACCAGTAGTTGTACTAGTTTACATTCATACCTCTGCTCCTGGGGTTCAAGCAGTTCTGCTTTAGCCTCCCGAGCAGCTAGGATTACAGGAACCCACCATCACGCCCAGCTAATTTTTCTATTTTTAGTAGAGACAGGGTTTCAGGATGTTGGCCATGCTGGTCTCAAACTCCTGACCTCAGTGATCCAACTGCCTCGGACTCCCAAAGTCGTTGGGATTATAGACATGAGCCACCATGCCTGGCCTTGATGAATGTTAAATATCCAGTGCCCACAAGTATTCTTGGCATTAGATAGCCAACCAATAAATATTTGAAAAGATGATGAAAAATTACAACATAGCTCACTAGACCCACTGTGGAGACATTTTAAAGAACAGATCTATTCCATAAGGTTACATTCCCCAAATAGTTAACAAATATCTGTAGTACCGATCAGAAAAATGAGTTGGCCTGTCTCAAGAGATGGGATTGCATCATGAAGTAACTTCCAAGAAGAAAGATCTTAATTTGAATGTTGACTTATCCCCTTATTAGCTGTATGATCGTGGGCTGATCAGTTAGCCACTCTGAGCTCTTTGTTTCCTGGTATGAAAATGTAAGAAAAAAATATGTAGCACATAGGTTATATGGATTGATACAAATTACTGGTGCATAGTAAACACATCATGATTTTTTTATAGCTCTTATCCTACAAATTGTCCCTGAAGACGTTTCCTTTTTTCTTCTCTTCCCTTCTGGGAATAAGTCAGAACCATCCACATCTCTGGCACCCTTCCTCTCACTCTTTATGTGTTCAGGACATTCCAGGTAATCTACCATTTAAGAACTATTCCAGAGATCATTTCTCAGATATTTTTAGCTGTGTAATTTTTAAAGGCACCCCACTGATGGAGGAAATCACCTGAATCCTTTCCTGTATCTTCAGAGAATTTTAATATTTGTAGCCCAGAGGGTACAGCTGGAGGAGTGGAAAGTGTTTTATTCTGGGGCCAGATCTAATCCATGTGGTTCTTTAAACAAGCTACTAACCTCTCTAAAGCATAGCCCATGCCCCTCCACCTTACTTTGTCTCCCCAGCTTCCACCCTGGGTCTTGGATGTGTTTCCTCACTGGCTTCCCTGTTTGCAGTCTTGCTCCTAACATCCTTCTCTACAGAGCAGCAGAATGGTCTTTCCATATCATAAATCACACCATGGCCATCTGCTGCTTAACCACCCACACATCCCCACAGGACTCTCACTATCCTGAGAATAAAATCCAGATTCACAAATCTGCTCTCTATGGCCATATGCAACCTGCTCCCCCACCACCCACTCAAACTCTTCTCCCACCATGCTCCTTTGCTCACCTTTCCTGAATCACATCTGCCTTGTTTCTTCTCACGCAAATGCATGTGTTCATTCCCATGTTTGCACTTACTGTTCCTGCTTCCAAAACACTCTTCCAACCAATTCTTTATTTGACCAGCTCCTTTTTATCCATTCCTCCATAGTGAGTTACTTGCTCACCATTCAGTTTAAAGTAATCTATTAACCATAACTAAATTTTGTTTCATTTTAGCACTTTTAAAATGTGTTTCTTAATTATAAGACTTCTGTGACTAAAATATTATCTACACGAGGGAAGGAACCTTGCTGTGTTCTTTGCCACCATCTCTCTGATACCTAAAGCAGGTACACATACCAAGTACTCAATGGACGTGGAGTGAATAAATGAGTTAGTTATGAATGCCTCATCAGAGGCAGATTAATAAGTAGGTTAAGATCGAAAACTCTAATGTCAGAATTGCCAAGATTTAAACTTTGCCCCTGCCTCTATGAGACACAGTTCCTTCATCAGTCAAATGGGCATGACAATAAGCCTCATGAAGCTCTTTCAGGTTTCAATTAGATGATATCAGCACAGTTATTAATATTCTTATACTATCTTTTCTCTTGAGATGGAGTCTTAGTCTGTTGACCAGACTGGAGTGCAGTGGCATGATCAGAGCTCATTGCAGTTCTTGAACTCCTGGGCTTAAGTGATCATCCTGCCTCAGCCTCCCAAATAGCTGGTACTATAGGTGATGTGGTTTTAGAGATGATATTTGCTATGTTGCCTAGGCTGGTCTCAAATTGCTGGCCTCAAGCAATCCTTCTGTCTCCGCCTCCCAAGTGGCTGGGATTACAGGCTCATACCACTGCACCCGACCCTGCTGCCATCTTTATTTCATGCCTTTGTTTCCTTTGAGACAATATTGGGGCAAGGAAAGTTTTTGAAATGTCATCCTCCATTTTATTCTTTAGTTACCCCATGACACAAAACCAGGAAACCACACCAGTGTCTCTGAATTCCTTCTCTGGGGCCTCTCTGAGCAGCAGGAACAGCAACCTCTCCTCTTTGGCATCTTCCTGGGCATGTATCTGGTCACCATGGTGGGGAACAGTCTCATCATCCTGGCCATTTGCTCTGATCCACACCTCTATACCCCCAGGTACTTCTTCCTGGCCAACTTCTCCCTCACTGACCTGTGTTTATCATCTACCATTGTCCCCAGGATGCTGGCGAACATCCAGGCTCACAGACGTACCATCCCCTATGCCAGATGCCTATCTCAGATCTATTTCTTCCTGTGGTTTATCGGTCTGGATGTTTTCCTCTTGGCAGTGATGGCATATGACCAGCTTGTGGCTATCTGCTATCCCCTTCACTACACCTTGGTCATGAGTCCCAGATGCTGCATCCTGCTGGTGGTCATGTCCTTAGTGTTTGCTGTTGCCTACTCTCTGACCCACACCATTCTCCTAGCTCAGTTATCTTTCTGTGATGACAATGTCATTCCCCATTTCTTTTGTGAACTTCTCCCCCTGTTGAAGCTCTCTTGTTCCAATGCTTATGCTAACCAGTGTGTGCTGATGTACTGGGGAGGGGCATTAACCATATTGATCCCCCTGCTAATCACCATGTCGTATGTCTGCATCGTGGCTGCCATTGTGAGAGTCCTGTCAGCAAGTGGGAAGTGGAAGGCCTTCTCCATCTGCGGCTCACACCTCTCAGCAGTTTGCTTGTTCTATGTGTCTGCTATTGGAGTATACTTCATTCCCTTCAACTCTACTGCCAGCAGGGACAAGATTGCAGCAGTGATGTATGCTGTTGTGACTCCCATGCTGAACCCATTCATCTATAGTTTGAGAAATAAAGACATTAAGAGTGCCTTGAGGCGATTTCTGAGCAGGAGGGCACAATCTCCATGCGGCCAGGGACACCATTTTGGGAATTCAGGGGAAATCAACTTGTAGAGTTATCTTGGTGGCCTAATTCAAATCCTAGATCTTTCACTTGCTAGCTTTCCAACCGACGGTGAATTAAGTAACTTCACTGAGCTGCAATTTCCTCACTTATAAAAGGGTTACTTAAAAAAGATCTACTGCGCAGAAGTTTTGATATATATGTATATGTAAATTTGCTTGTTCCAGGTATTATGCTTACACCATAAAACATTATTACAGCAATATTCAACATTATGTACAGCAATATTCAACATATTCCTCTGAGGTAAATATTTTCTTCTTTTTCTTTTTCATGATAATGAGAAGAAAACAAAGGCTCAGAGAGGTGAAATTAGTTGCTTGAAGTTACACAGCTGATAAGTGGCAGAGCCAGAATTGGAACTCAGATACCTATTTCGAAGTGCATACTCCTAATGATTACAGTATGCCTAAGTGTACAGGAAATCTACAGGTATTTTTAAAAATTATTAGTTTTCTTTCTTGTTTTCTACACATTGTTCACGTACCTCACTCTAATCAAAAATTTCACTCAACATTAACAAATGATTTTGAAGATGAGATAAAGCAAACAAGAAGCTAGAGGAAAGAAGTGTAAAGGCCTCAAATATTCTCACACTTCCTCAAGAGAGTATGTCCTCTGCTTCAGCATATATTCCTAGTTAGATATTCTGAAATAACTTATGAGTCAAGCCACATGATCAGAGATAAGAGTACTTGAACCACATTATTCTGGGCTCCCACTGAGTTTCTTTTACTGAACCATTCTTCAACTGTGTATTATCAGCCTATGTTTAGATGTCTTTTAAAACATAACTATCCATTGTATTATTTCATCTTCCCTAGAGATGCTGCTAAGGATATATTCTAACAACCTCCAGAGGATTTTTCAACAACCCACAAGAGAAAGTTGGAAACTTGCACCACACTCTGTCAATTTTTTCCTATATGATTGTCACACTACTGAGAGATCACTGATTAACTCAGATTTTTTAAATAAAAATAAGTCTTATACTGAAGTTAAAACTAATTTGGCTTATGTATTGGATCTGTCATTCAGATGTGTGACTTTCAGCAAGTATTCAACACCCCTGAGTCTCAGTTTCCAAATACAAACAAGTGAATGGTAATGGTAACTATCATCAAAGGCTGTTGTCAGAATTAAAAAAGATAACACATATAAACTGCTTAAGTGCAGCATATAATACATATACCATAATCTGCAGGTTCTACTTCAAACACAAAACATACTCAGCCTTTCCTTCCCTCCCACTCCTCTCCTTCTCTTTTCAGCAACCCCATCCCTCCTGTTCAGCTTGACATTTGCTGTTTTAAATGCACAAGGTGACATGTCCACCCTAATATTTGTCCTAGCAAATGAATGTCTGGTACCAAGAATCTTGCCTTCAGCCTTAAAACAATATTGGGGATATTGCCTTAATGTTAATACCATGACTTACACCATGACCGTGAACCACATCCTTCTTGAATGGTGCATGCGATAGCAATTCTCCGCTGCTAATGCTGCCTTTTAGTGATGCCAACGAGGGTTACAGTGCTAGCAGAACATCCCTGGATTTTCCTGTTGCCCAAAGTCTAGCCAAATGCTGATTTTTCTACCCCTTCGTGCTTTCTAATGTTTGAAGAACAATTGAATCATAAGCATACACCGAATTGAAGGTCAAGAACCACTTTAAGTGGCAGTTCTTAGTCTGCATACGTTGTAAAATTAACTACATCAAGGAATTGGTTGAAGACCCTGAAACCAAAATTTAGATCCCATGTTACCTGCAGAGCAACACCCTCTCAGTTTGCTTTCTTTACATAAGTTTGTGACTCTTTCTGCATCACACTCCCCTTGCCTTATAAATCTTCCCGTATTCTCTGTTTTTCCATAATTTATCTTAAAGACCCATCATGAATGTAACTACTTTTATGTGGCCTTCCTAGATTGATCTATCCAGAAGGAATTATAATTCACTCTTACATATACCCACAGGTCTTTGTAATCTTGTCTATAAAATATTGACTGATTGTACTATAAATACCTGTTTTATATATAGTTTTTGGCCATATTTCTAGCTGCTTGAGGATAAGAACCATACTTCAAATATTATAATTAAAAGAATATAGTACCAGTGAATGAATAAACAAATATACAATGGAAACTCCAGAAATAAAAATTTAGTGTATAGTATGTGTACCTACATAACAAGCCTGCACATTCTGTACATGTATCCCAGAAATTAAAGTAAAGTAAAAATTAAAAAAAAAAAAAGAAAACAAAAAATGTAAGTGTATATGAAAGATAGAACCTCAAGTCACTGGTACAAAGATACATTGTTTAATAAATGATGTTGAGAAAACTGGTTGGCCATTTGGGAATTAAAATGCCTTATCACAATGTATACGTACAATGGTGTACTGTATAATAATGTTTTTGTCAATGATGGACAACATATACGTTAGTGGTCCCATGAGATTATAATGGAGCTGAAAAATTCCTACCACCTAGCAACATCATAGCTACCATAATATCATGGTGCAACATGGCACTCACATGTTTGTGATGATGCTGGTGTAAATAAACATGCTGTGTTGCCAGTCATATAAACGTATAGCACATATAATGATGTCTAGTACATAACACTTAATAATGATAATAATAAATGACTATTTTACTGGCTTAGGTATTTACTATATTATACTTTTCATTGTTAGTTTAGAGTGCACTCCCTCTACTTGTAAAAATAAAATTTAACTGTAAAACAGCCTCAGGCAGGAGGTACCTTTAGAAGGTATTCCAGAAGAAAGCACTGTTTGCATCAGAGATGACAGTTCCATGTGTGCTATTGCCTCTGAAGTTCCAGCAGTCTGATATATGAAAGTAGGAGACAGTGATATTGATGATCCTGACCTAGTATGGGCCTAGGCTAATGTGTGTGTTTGTATCTTCATTTTTCTTAAAAGCTTAAAAAGTAAAAAATAAAAATTGAAAAGCTTATACAATAAATAAATAAATATTTTTGAACACCTATACAATGAGTTTATATTTTAAGCTAAGTGTTATTACGAAAAGAGTCAAAAACTTTTAAAAAATTAAAGTTCACAAGATTAAAAAGTTATAGCAACCAAGGTTAATTTATCGTGGAAGAAAGAAAATTTTAAAATAAACTTAGTGGAGTCTAAGTGTGCAGTGCTTATAATGACTACAGTAGTGTACAATCATGTCCCAGCCCTTTATATTCACTCACAGAGCAACTTCCAGTCCCACAAAGTCCATTGATGGTAAGTGCCCTATACAGGTGTGTCATTATTTGTTTTTTAAAATTCTATATTTTTACTGGGACTTTTAAATGTTCAGATATGTTTAGATACCCAAATACTTGCCCTTGTGTTTCAGTTGCCTACAGGATTCAGTACAGTAGCATGCTGTACAGGTTTATAGCCAACGAGCAATAGGCAATACTATATAGCCTAAGCGTGTAGTAGGCAATACTATCAAGGTTTTATAAGTATACTCTGTGATGTTCACACAATGATAAAATTGCCTAGCAATGCATTTCTCAGAATGGATCCTCGATATAAAGTGACACATAACTATATATCATAATATTATGTTGTATACCATAAATATATATAATTTTTATGTCAATTAAAATTATATATACATGACTGTATCACTGTATACAATAATAATCCAAATACATCAAGGATCAAAATGTAAAAACTGAAACCATACAAGCACTAGAAGAAAACATGATGAATTTCTCTTTAGCTTCAATATAGAAAACAATGTTCATTAAAATCAATAGGCAATAAAACTTTGATAAATTTGACTATATAAAATTTTAAAAATGTTTATGGCAAAGAAACACTATAACAAAGTGAAAGACAACTGACAAACTGAAAAATAAATTTGTAATATATATATAAAAGAAGTGGCAAATATCACCAGTATACAAAGAACTCTCCAAAATTGAGGAGTCCACACTCTTGGAGGACTAAGAGGGAGCACGGCTGCAAATGCGAGGAAACAGAAAAGTCACATAGCGGAGCAAGAGCCTCCCTACCAGTCATTACACTTAAGCATCATCTGTTGGATCACAGCCCAAACTTCAACACCAAAAATACTTTGCTAATATACCTTACTCCTCCCAAAATCAAACACAAGATAGAGCTAAAAATTAAGACGTTCGAGGCACAGAGCCTCAGCTCTCTGAAAACATGCAGAATGAAATCAACCAACTACATTCAAATTATAACACAGTTAAAGGAACATCAGCTCATACAGATGAGAAAGAACCCACACGAGAACTCTGGCAGCTCAATTGCCCTGGCCAGAACTTCTAATACTGTGTTGAATGGGAGTGGTGAGAGAGAGCATCTTTGTCTTATACTGGTTTTTAAAGGGAATGCTTCCAGTTTTTGCCCATTCAATATGATATTGGCTGTGGGTTTGTCATAAATAGCTCTTATTATTTTGAGATATGTTCAATCAATACCTAGTTTATTGAGAGTTTTTAACATTAAGGGATGTTGGATTTTATCAAAGGCCTTTTCTGCATCTATTGAGATAATCATGTGGTTTTTGTCATTGGTTCTGTTTATGTGATGGATTGTGTTTATTGATTTGCATATGTTGAACCAGCCTTGCATCGCAGGGATGAAGCCAACTTGATTGTGGTGAATAAGATTTTTGATGTGCTGCTGGATTCAGTTTGCCAGTATTTTATTGAGGATTTTTGCATTGATATTCACTGGGCATATTGGCCTGAATTTTTCTTTTTTTGTTGTGTCTCTTCTTAGTTTTGGTATCAAGATGATGCTGACTTCATAAAATGAGTTAGGGAGGAGTCCCTCCTTTTCAATTATTTGGAATAGTTTCAGAAGGAAAGGTACCAGCTCTTCTTTGTATTTCTGGTAGAATTCAGCTGTGAATCCATCTGGTCTTGGGTTTATTTTGGTTGGTAGGCTATTAATTACTGCCTCCATTTCAGAACTTGTTATTAGTCTGTTCAGGGATTCGAATTCTTACTGGTTTAATCTTGGAAGTGTGTTTGTGTCCAGAAATTTATCAGTTTCTTCTGGATTTTCTAGTTTATTTGCATAGAGGTGTTTATAGGATTCTCTGATGGTAGTTTGTATTTCTGTTGGGTCAGTGGTGATATCCCCTTTATCATTTTTTATTGTGTATATTTGATTCTTCTCTCTTCTCTTCTCTCATCTTTATTAGTCTAGCTAGTGGTCTATTTTGTTAACTTTTTAAAAAAACACCTCCTGGATTCATTATTTTTTGGAGGATTTTTTTGTATCTCTATTTCCTTCAATTCTTCTCTGATCTTAGTTATTTCTTGTCTTAGTTCAACAAGTGTAGAAGACAGTATGGAGATTGCTCAAGGATCTAAAAACAGAAATATCATTTGATCCAGCAATCCCCTTACTGGGTATATACCCAAAGGAATACAAATCATTATACTATAAAGACACATGCACCCATATGTTTACTGCAGCACTATTTACAATAGCAAAGACATGGAACCAACTCAAATGCCCATCAATGACAGACTGGATAAAGAACATGTGGCACATATACACCATGGAATACTACGCAGCCACAAAAAGGAATGAGATCATGTCCCTTGCAAGGACATGGATGAAGCTGGAAGACATCATCCTCAGCAAACTATCACAGGAACAGAAAGCCAAATATTGCATTTTCTCACTCATAAGTGGGAACTGAACAATGAGAACACATGGACACAGAAAGGGAACATACCAGGGCCTGTTGAGGGGTTGAACAGGAGGGGATGGAACTTAGAGGATGGGTCAATAGGTGCAGCAAACCACCATGGCACATGTATGCCTATGTTATAAACCTGTATGTTCTGCACATGTATCCCAGGGTTTTTTTTAGAAGAAAAGAAAAAAAGAAAGAACTCTGGCAGCTCACAAAGCCAGTTTATTTTTTCCTCCAAGTGACCACACTACTTCCCCAGCAATGATGCTTAACCAGGCTGAAATGACTGAAATGACAGATATATAATTCAGAATATGGATAGAAACAAAGATCATTAAGACCCAGAAAAAAGTGAAAACTCAATCCAAGACATCTAAGGATTGTAATAGAATGATATGGGAGTTGAAAGACAAAACAGTCACCATAAGAAAGAACCAAATTGATTTGACAGAGCTGAAAAACACCCTCTAAGAATTTCATAATACAATCTCAAGTATCAACAGCAGAATAGACCAAGCTGAGGAAAGAATCTGAGGGCTCAAAAACTGATTCTCTGAACTAACTCAGTCAGGCACAAATGAAGAAAAAAAAATCCTTTAAAAAATGAACAAAGCATCTAAGAAATATGGTATTATGTAAAGAGACCAAATCTATGACTCATGGCATCCCCGAAAGAGAAAAAGAGAAAACAAGCAGCTTGGAAAATACATTTGAGGATATCATCCACAAAAATTTTCCCAATCTCATTAGAGAGACCAACATTCAAATTCAGGGAATCCCTGCAAGACACCATACAAGACAGTCATCCCCAAGTCACATCGTCATCAGACTCTCCAAGGTGACATGAAAAAAATATTAAAAGCAGCTAAAGAGAAGGAGCAGGCCACCTTCAAAGGGAACAGTGGACTTTTCAGAAGAAACCCTACAAGCCAGAAGAAGTAGGAGGACTATATTCAGCATTCTTAAAGAAAAGAAACTCTGACCAAGCATATCATATCCAGTCAAAGTAAGCTTCATACGTGAAGGAAAAATAAGATCCTTTTCAGACAAACAAGTGCTAAGGGAATTCATTACTACCAGACCTGCTTTACAAGAGGTCCTTAGGGGAGTGCTAAATATGTAAATGAAAGACCATTACCGGCCACCACAAAACACACATAAACCTTTGACACTATAAAGCAACTACACAATCAAGT